>JACMIF010000728.1:0-19255 GCA_014805445.1 Diplogasteroides magnus
ATATTACCAGAAGATTATGTTCTCACACATATGTTTCACTTCCAAAAAACGGCGCTGGCTCTTACTCGCGTTTACATTTGCCTAAAGTACAGGTCAGAGACGCAGAGTATGCACTAATGTAATTCCCCTCTCACTTCCATTCTGACCGGCTGTGTCGAAGTGCATTCATCCTCTCTTATTCTTCTCCGAGCAGTTGTCTCTTTCAACTGATAGGCTCCGAGAAGAAATAGAGAGCGCGGATGCACTTCGATGTGCGATTCAAAGCATCTAACATACAGTGTGTCGCACGAGGGAATTCTGAACTCGCAACTCTCTTCTAAGCGCCAGTCTGTTTGAAGAAGAAAGAGATTCAAAGGTAATAATTACTGCATGCGACATCCTACTGAACTCTCACGCCAGAATACTTTTTGCCGAATTCCGTGCAAATGAACGCTTTGCCCCGTTCCCATGCCCTGCGCACTCACCTTCGTCTCAACCTCCTCCAGTGCAGCCTCGTTCTCCGCGTACTGCTTGTCGAAGTCACCACGGTGCTGCTTCACCGTCTCCTCGATCTGCAAAGGTTGTCGAATTCGCGCGCATTGCTCAATCTGCGTGAGACTATTGCGCAAATCCCGTGCTTGGGACAGTAGCGTCACTATCTTGAAGTGTCGCCTACATTGAGAGACTATGTGCAGGAAAGAGAAGCGACAGTCATTCAACGACTGTACACGAAAGGGAAAAAATGTAGCAAATTGATCTGATTTTCTGGTTGAAAGACGCGAACTTTTGCGCCATAATGATGAAATGGACAGATGCACCATCATTCCACGGTTCAACTATACAATTCACCATTACATCCAACGCTCGAATCAGATATACCAGTTCGCAAAATAGTTCAGCCATAAAAATCAAATCTGGGACACAAATGATCCTTGAAATAATTCTGCTCTGATTTTGTTGCACAAATCCTTTCACGGCGATAACAACAACGTGATGTTCAATTCTTCAAAAATGCGTCGTTATCGTCACGGCGCATCGATCCCTTTGGCCATTATGACGTAAATGTCCATGGTGCCTTTGTCCTTCGCCCCCTGATTTGACTCACCTCGTTAGCCTCGTTGGCAGTTGCCTTGATCGATTCTCCCACTGCATCCGTGCGATGTTGAGCTCTCAGGGAGATGGCCGCCGATTCCTTAGTCATGTTGTACGCTCCCTGAAACGGAAAACTGCCGTTTATGTTTCAAAATGCAAAATCATAAACATTAAACAATAAACTAAATGTAGGCCGGTTTTTTCTAACAGAGATTCTCCGACTCAGAATCGCTGTACTCTCGATGCCATTAGTCTAGCCGTTGTAAGAACGACGGCGCATTTGAAACAGCACCGTCGTCTTCATAGCGGCAGCCGAGGGGATTCGAACCCCGCACCTTTGGATCCACACTCGAACCCACTACCACTACACCAAGACGTGTTGGGAGAAAACACCGCACCTGTACATCTGACTCCTTGATCTTGTTTGCCTTGTCCTTCAGCTCGTCCGACTTGTCAGACAGCTTGGCCTTTTTGCTCTCGAGGTCCTTGACATCCTGCAAAGTTTGAATTTAGCGCCTAAACACCGATTTTCGCGCGATATTCAAACCTTCTCAGCGAATTCGATCTCCTGCGTAGATTTGGCGACGTCACCCTCGATAGACTCCAGGCTCTTCTGTGCGTTGGTTACCTGAATCAGGGCGGTAGAGATTGAATTGGGCGGGAAAATTTGAATTTGAAAAGTGCGCGCGAACCTCCAATCGGAGTGCCTCGATCTCAGACTCGAGCTTCTCAATGCTCTCGTTGTCCACATTGGCGTCCTGCAGCTTGCGACGAGTCCCTTCGAGTTCCTGAAACATTTTATTTAAAATAATAAATGTGTATATTCCGCTACAGCGTCAAGAAAATTTGATTTCTGTAACATCAAAGATTTAGAAGAGAAGGATGATTGGTGAAACTTGGTTACATGATATAAATATACGACTCGAAACTTATTTTCCCTTGGACTCACGAGACGAAATACTGCCAAGTTATTTCAGCCATGCTCAAGTCATTGATTAACGAATTTCGTAAAGCAATTACATGATTGCGAAAAATGGAAGCGCATAAGCATAATTCGTGATAATAATGTCCCTAGAAAGTGACGAGTGAAAGACAGGAGAGCCATGCATTTTTTTAGCCATAATGGTTTAATGGACATTTGCCCCTGTGAGAATGCTGGCGCAAATGTCCATTGCCCTTTCTTCTCTGTGGAGCGGCTGTCTATGCATTCGATAGATAAGCAGAGGTCGCTTTCAGGGACTTTAGTGCATATGTCTTTTGTCTAATCTCCGCGGATCTGTTGTCTCTCCCATGTGATAGACAACAGCTATGCGGAGATTAGACGAAGGATTATTGCTCTAAGGTCACTGATAGCAGCACCCTATTCACTGAGTAGTGAACCCAAAGCCAGGCCATCTCCTCTCACCTTTTCCATATTCTCGAAGTCTTCATCGAATGCCGATGCCACTCCAGTGTCCTCGATGTTGTTCGCGGTCAGGATGAGCTTCTCCACCTGCAAATTTTACATTTATTTTCAGTTTTTGCGGATCCAGGTGCTATGCATCAAGCAAATTTACCCTTGAATTTGTCGAATGAGCTATACAATCCCCGTTTATTTGATATGCATAACTAGTCTTTCAAACGTATTTGCTCCACAAAACGATCTGTTCTTTGTAGAGCCTTTTTTTCATAAACCCGGCGAATCTGCGACGCACCTGGTCAATTTGCCCTCGAAACTGTTAAGTCTGCAATTATTCCGTTGCTGTATTCCCAAAGTCAAACTAATTTGTTTCAAGAACCCGTCTAATGTGCGCAGCCCACCTGTTGTTTGAGTGTCTGTACGATGGCGTCCCACTGATGGAAGCACTCTCCGCATGGCTTGCAGTACGGCCACTGGCCCGTGTATCCACGAGCACACTCGTTGCATAGAGGACCGCCTGCAATAAGGCATTAATGTTTACATACTAATTGTAAGTAATCGATTGTGCAGACAACAAGCGGATCAATCAAAAAAGGAGTTGATCGCCATCTTTATGCTTTTAGTTAAACACTAATGAAATGGGCATCATACTGGACGAATTTAAAACGGAACCAAAAAAAGAATCAAAATAAGAACAAATGTCCTCCTTTATGTCTTTCGTGAAACATAAATAAATCAGTGTGAAGATGCTTTAGATTATTTTCATATTAATTTGCATTCGAAGTATCGAAAACCAAGAAGAGTACGAATCAAAGGAAGAATTGGTCGCCATTTTTATGTTTTCCGTGAAACACTAATGCAATGGCTGTCTACGATGTCAATTTCATTTTTTGAACCTATGGGCGAGATGAATCAAAATATGAACAAATGTCATCCTTTATGTCTTAGGTGAAACATAAATAAATCAGTGTGAAGAGCCGTCAGATTTTTTTCGTATTCTTAGGAACCGGGGTAAAAAAAAGTAATCAAAGCAAGGCCAGAATTCTCTCTTAATAAAAGCCGTGGCACTTCAATTCAACAGGATAAGTGCAAAAAGGGGTGGGGAGAAAAATTAGCATTATGTTTGAGAATCTTTGGAGGAAAAATTGTACTACGATTGTCAAAAGTATCAACTACCGTAACCATTCCTACCGTACCTGATCCAGGCTGACAGACGCACGTTCCATTGTTGCGATGACACTGCAGCGAGGCAGATCCCGTACGGTCACACTCGCATCTCTTGCAGCTGCAATAGTATGGCCATTATTTAGTGTTAGTGGAACTCTCCTGCTGGATTCTGAAAAGATTCATGAGCAAATTCAAGAAAATTGAAATTTTGCTCTAATTAATTTTTAACCAATTTATTTGAAATCATACAATTCCAAGCTTTAATCAAAATAAGAATAAATGTCATCCTTTATGTCTTTAGTGAAACATAAATAAATCAGTGGGAAGATTTGTCCCATTTTTTTCGTGAACTTTCACGATCTTACATATCCATCTAGAGCACAACCACTACACCACCATACTCACCCGTCCTCCTGCGTCGGGTCTCCCCAGTGGTAGTCCCGGCACTCGTTACAAGTGCGGCCTGAATCAGGGATGATTACGGTACGGTACCAAATCAATCGATATCTCTACCGCAATCAATCAATGTCTTACCTCCTCTATCGTTCTTGCACTTGCACTGTCCGTCGAAGTGGTTGCACTCCAGATCGGGCACGTCACCGTTGAGGACCACTCCAGCCGGGTCGCAGCCACACGACTCGCAGCCCTGAATCCAACTACAGTAATCTTTTTTACAGTACTGAAGCTTTTTTTACCATTATTAAATTTTCACAACATACTATGCAATTTCATACATTTATTTGAAAAATGGAAATGAACTGGCTCTCAATTGGAAAATCTACTATGGGTTCTAAATCGGTAAATTTATCGTCATTCCTCTCCGCTGAGCGGTCGTCTATCAGGAAATGAGACAACAGCCCACCGGAGAAGAATGACGGCAAATTTACCGTTTTAGAACTCCAAATATCTACCATACCTGTCCAGAGGCGAGATCGTAGTGTTGCGGAGCGCATCCATCGCACGCCTGTCCGATGACATTCGGGAAGCAAGGGCATTGACCTGGACATTAGGGTGGTTAGCATCCAGTGGACATACAAGCGATAAACACAGAGTCAGTGGGAAGAAATACCGATTGCACCGCGATTACGGCAGTCGTACACCGAAATTAGCAATAAGAACCGTATCCGTCTTATTTTCACAAATAATGGTGGAATTTGTCTCTAAACTATCAAACAACAGAGTATTCCACGTTACAGTAATTAGAAAGACTCACCGGTTGCACGATCGCAGGCTCCGGAAGTCGTGTTTGTGCCAAGCGTGTTGCAGACGCATCTAGATTACGGTATGTCAAGAGGAGTTCATTGGCGCAGACTACAGTACCTCTGGCAGGATCTGATCTTGGCGTCTCCCCAGTATCCTTCGATGCAAGTCTCGCATTGGGCACCCTCGGTGTTGTGCATACACAGCATACAATCGCCGGTCTTGGCATCGCAACTATTCGCGACCTGCAAATTACAGTAATCCTATGAATTTCATAAAATATTTCATTTTCGAAAACCATTTGGTTCATTATCCTCTCATAAGGGCAAAAAAAAGTAAGTAAGGGCAAATTGAAATGGAAATGCAACAAAACTGCACTTTCAGTGAAATACTCACTGAACATTTACAATATTTATTTTTAAAGTGATAGAAATGAACATACTCCCATATCGATGTTGCCATTGCAGTCGCACTTCTCGCACGTGCCTCCGACCTGCAAGCTCACTAATTTTTTCGTGTCCCGACTGAAAAAATTGGGGTACGGTAACATTTGCTCACCTCAGTGGGATTGCCCCAGTGGTTCATCGCGCACTCGTCGCACCGCTTGCCCTGGTAGCCGGGTCTAAAGATGTTATTTTGACCCAATATTAAATTTTTTAAATAATAAAAATATATTTTTAAAATAAAAAAAATACCTGCACATGCAGTTGACCTCCTGGGTGTCGTGACGAACATGGCAAGTGTCTGCATGCTGGAATCCAGATCCAGGTCCACCAGGACAGGGACAGGCCTTGCAGGGGATACCCACACCGAGACTGAAGCAAACGTAGTTGAAATGTCTCATCCTGTCATTCTTTAACTACCTCAGCTCATTGAACTAGCTAAATAAAATCATAATTTCAAAAAGTACGAGGAATTTGAGCTCCTAAAAGTACTTTCAAGTTGCAACGATAGCACTCCAATAGAGCAACCAATGACTAGCTTACAACTACGAAATGTAAATACCGTGGATCTCCGTAGTATCCATCCTGGCAGCGGTCACATTGGTTGCCAGTCGTAAGGTCTCTACACTCGATGCAAACCTAAATGAGTTCCGATCAAATTGGGAATTTTTTAGAGACCGCGAAACTGATGCAATATCGACAGCCGGTCATTTCTAGCTGTCTAACTTCATTCCGAGCGGTCTTCTCTGCGAAGTGAGCGACTACCGCTAGGAATGAAGTTAGACAGCTAGAAATGGCCGGCTGTCAATATTGTATCCGTTTCGCGGTCTTTAGAATTTTTTTAGCTAAAGCATCAATTCAAATCGATTATAATACTCAAAAAAATAAAACAAACATTCATGCAAAATAAAAGCAAATCTAGACAATGAAACTAAAATAATTGAAATTAGAACGAAAAATTCGGCTTGAATAACTCACTCCGCTCGTTTGGTCGCAGATGTTGGCATGATCGTTGCACTTGCAAGTCTGTAAAGTTATATTTTTAGGCCGTTGATTTTTGGTCAATATAGCCTTGGATATGTATATTTTTGCATCTTATTTAAAGAGAAATAGCTTACTCCACAATCGGGGAAGCCCCAGAATCCGGGCTGGCACTGGTTGCACTGCCGTCCATAGATGCCACGTTCACGGCAGACACACTGAAGATGAAGCTTATTATGAATGTGATATGATTCCGCCATGATATCTAGTTTTACATCTCATACTGCGGCAGAAAATCGTATCTAATTGCAACATCTTGTTGGCATTTCCTGCTCGAGAAAAGGGGCACGGTAGTATACGGTAGCATACTGTACCTGTCCACTGCTCTTGTCGCACTGGTTGTTGAGTGATCCGACGGAGTCACACGCGCATTCCGTACATCCAGAAGGACCGAAACCATACGTGCCCACTGCACACTTGTCGCATCTGGGAGATAAAGGCATTCGGTTGTTTCTCGTTTGCTCTGGAGAGTTTATCCAACTTACACTTAGAATGCATTAATTATAGCGATTTTTAAAAAATGTAGCACAGATTCGAAACTTTAAATATTCGCATCCCCTCGTGTTATTTCTCTGATTCCAACTGTAAAACAGAACACTCACCGCCTTCCAACAACATTCGGCTTGCACTCGCATTGACCTCCCTCTTGTCTGAAAATGACTCATTTGGCGCATACATTCCGAATCATTCAGAGATACCGTAGCCCCTCTTCGCCTACTATCGGCTACAGTACCCATCTACCGTACCTGCAGATGCCAGAGACTGATCCGGTGAGGTCGCAGTCGCATTCGATTCCCTTCTCCACGAGAGCAGCTGCCACAGTGCACATGTACTTTTTGCAGGTCTGAATGGGGTTCACTTTAGTGAAGTTCGGTCGAGTGTCACCGGTCCCGGTACTGTACTACTTCTGAATCTTAGAAACCAGGGATTCTAAATCGATAAATTTGTCGTCATTCTTCTTCGCCGTGAGGTCATCTATGAGGGATTGACACAACAGCGCGGCGGAGATGAATGACGACAATTTTACTGATTTTGAACCCCTAGTAACACATAGCTAATAGGGTAGACAAAACGACACTTTCGGGTGTCGCTCGAGTGTCGCATTCATTCTTCTCTAATCTCTTCTATGCGGTTGGTCCCTTCACAATAGAGACCGACCGAACAAGAGATTAGAGAAAAACGAATGCGACACTCGAGCGACACCCGAAAGTGTCGCTTTGCCTACCCTAATAGATACATCAACTTTCATCTTTCCAGCTTTTGATTCCCTCATCGACCGAATGTATTACATGAAGGACTATGATTATGAGCTGCTCACATCGCTTAGTTCCTTGAATGGTGTGAGCATGAGTTGCAGGTGTCTGCATTGGTATCTGTCGTACTCCGTCTTGTGTTGTTGTGCACGCGGTCCTGAAGGGAAAATTGGAATAGCTACCGTAATCACTTGCTTCGCTATCCTTCGGCTCCTTCTCTTTCTGGACGTAAAAATATCCGTCTAGGAGCAGACTTGAGGACTTGTGTGTATGAGTTACGAGTGAACTATGATTGTCAAGGCCGCTATATATTTGAAGATGTACCCTCTGTGAAACATATCCCAGAAAGAAGTCAAATTATCGACGGTAGAATGAACTGACCAGCAGATGGGGCGAATATGGACAGTTCCTCAGTGGGTGGTGACAGTACGAGCGAATCAATCAGCTGGTTTGCTGCCCTGTCAGGAGCACCCGTTCTCTTCTCTCCGAACGTCGCAATGATCTCGTACTCCACACCAGCCTCCAGACAGACGGACGGATGCACCTGGAAGATTACGGTAGATCTTCGCTCCAAGAGACCACCTCCTTCAGTCGAGGGTTACGGTATTACCTCAACGTATCTCCCTCCAGGACGCAGTCTTGCAATCAGGAAGTCGCTGGATGGATCCATGTTTGCGCAGGGGGAATCAGGTCCCGGATTGCTCGGTCGGACTACAGTAATCTCGACGTTCTCCCATCCGATGGGGTCCTGCACGGAAAGTTGTATTATTGGCACAGTGCCAGGATGCTCTTACCCTAGGGGGCTCGTAGCGAAGTACGATGTTGTAGTCGGCGCTCGTCTGCAGGTTGTCGACCTGAAAAACGAAGTTGTCATTTGTTGAGTCCTACATGGAAATGTTTTGGCAGAGTGCCAACTATTACAATACCTTGAAGCTGATCTGTGATCGCTCGATGACACGCGCGAATCCTTCACCAGACCACGTCATTCCTCGTCCATCCTTCGGAGGCTCGCGAACTTCCACAACTCCTCCCTGAACATTCATGGTGCCAGGCGGGAATTCGAATTTGAATTTACCGATGTGATGTTGGCATCCTCTGCCTCGTATCTGTAGTGGTCGATGTCGGCGCAGTAGAAGGAAGAGTCGGGCTTGTCGCATCTACAGTAATCAATCAGTGATAGTTACAGTAACCCTGGATACAGTATCCTCGACTACAGTATACCTCCTTCCACTGAAGTGCTCTCTGCACTTGCACTGTCCGGTGGTGACATCGCACTTGTTGTCGAGTGATCCCCCAATGTCGCAGTCGCAAGTCTTGCATCCATCGAGGTCCTCGGACAGCCCGTAGTGCTCGTCCTGTAGGAAATTGTTCATGGATTCATATCTTTACAACTTCTTGCTATTCAACGGTAGGGGGTTAGCATCTCTCTGCGTTATCGTTTTTGTGAGTGAAGGGGAAAGAAACGCCAAGATTGTCTTGGAGATTATATCTACAAATATATACTAGCCTTGAAACATAACCCAACCATGGTAGATAAGTACAATCTATTACTGGAAAAACTGACCAAGCACTGATCGCAGTTCTCTCCAGTCACTAGTCTCTTGCACGTGCATTTACCCGAGAACTTGTCACAGCCTTCGTTGTTGTACGTTCCCTGAAAGAAACTATTGGAATCCTTCCTTCGAATGGTTTCTGCTTCAGGTAGGTCGAATATGAGGGAAGAATTCATACTAGTCTTGGGCAGATTGAATCCCAGAGTGCATTCGGTAGCCCTCTGCGTTGTCCTTCATTCGATTGTTTCTGGCGCTTACATTAGACACGACCGCGCAATAGCGCGAGCACAGAGAGATGCAATGAACGCACGGATTTCACTCTGCCAACATTGGTGCGGATATGTTTCAAACGGCGCGTAATTACGAAATTGCCAAATTTTCCGATGCGAGCATCGTTCCGATTACCGTGAGAGATTCTAAAGAAATGATCTGTTTTTTTCCCTAAGGCTTGATTGTTTTTGTTTGCATTGTTTCCTCTCTGCCGGATACTTCCAACTCAAAACTGGACAGATAAAGCGATAAATTCTCACATGAGTGTGGCATGTGCAGGCCTGGCATCCATCCGGATTGTCTTGGGTCAGGTTCCAGTACCCGTTCTTGCAACGATCGCATCTACAAAAAACTAGGTATATGCTCATGTTCAGAACAGAAAGATTAATCTCTTCTGCGCTTCCAGACAATTTTCAAGAGAAAAATGCCATATAGCAGTTTCGCATTGTCATCCGAAGCAACGAGTGAATGAATCGGTGAAAAATAAGAGCATCGTATACATTTGCGAAATGCTAGTGAAATGAACAGTTTAGCAGTGAGATGATGGCGCATGTGACCAATTCACCAGTATGGCGCGAAAGTCCATCTCGCTCTTGTCTTTCGCATAACTGAGTATCTCACCTGTGTCCATCGACATTCATCTTACAGTAGCATTTGCCGGCTACGAGTCCGCGTTCCTCGTCCTGCTCTCCCTCGCAGATTCCCTGAAAGATACCGTAATCCAAATAAATCAATAAGTCCCCCTGAATCAGGGAACCGATCCAAACCAGGTTCTTCGATCCGATCTTGTCACAATCGCAAGGTCTGCACACGTACGGGTCGTAGATGGGGCGTGCGGGATCACTGCAAATAGTTGGAAGTTTGGCTACTTTGTTGTTTATGTTTCACAGAGGATATATTTTATAATATAATAGTCTTTAAACAAAGTCCATAAAGTAGTCAACCCGCTATCCATATTCGAGGTCGTTAGGCTTCAATTGACTGGTTTGGAACAAGAATGAAGGTTTAGAACCATATCTTGTTCTCTGACTTATCGTACTCATGCTAGACAAACGAAGGGTGAACTATTGTGTTGAAGATAAGTGCGCCATGGGCAATTGCGCTATAATGGTGAAGTGGACCATTTCACCATTATGGCGCAATTGTCCGTGTCGCTCCTATCTACTGACCGATAGAAGTAGGGCTTGCACTGTTCGCAGTGCTTGCCCTGCGTGTTGTGTTGGCAGTCATCGCACACTCCTCCAGAGACTTGTCCTGAACAAAGCAACATTATGAAAAGTCCGACTATGAAGAGGAACGACGCTGCGTCTCGAATGGAAGATTGAGGTATACCGTACCTGAATGCTCCCACTCTCCCCCGTCGAAGTGGCACGAGCTCGCGTGACTGTTGCACTCGCATCTGCAAAAGCTCAGTTCAGATCATTCATGTCAGGTCATTATCCTGAACTGCTGTCCTTCAAGTGATATGTAGAGTGTTAATTACTATGACGAAAAAAGATAGAACGGATGTGGAATTGGGCAAAGAGTACCGTCCTTTGCCGCAAGGGATCAACCAATGGTAAGGGCAAACATTCTCAGGAGCAATGACTCCAACTATGGTTGGCAATTAGACTATTTCATGTACTATGTTTCACAGAGAGTATATCTTCATATATATACTAGCCTTGAAACATAACCCATAATGTAGTCATTCCGCCAACCACAACTCCAACAGACCTCTTGCACTCGTGGGTGTTCTCTCCAACAGCCGGCCTCCATGGATGATCGTTGTAGAAGTCCTCGCACCTCTCGCAGTTCAATCCTGTCGTGTGGTGAGTGCACGCGCACTTTCCGTGCACCTTAACATGATACTCAGTCAAGTGACGATATACGAAGCCAATAATTCATTCTCATTCCAGTGCTGATGAGTTTTGTCAATGTTGCAGTTGTTAACTCACAATGTCAGGTCGGTTGACCATTGAAGGATCCTGATTCTCTAGACCTTCGATGGCAATACACCTGAATGGAGAAGTTATGGATGCTATATTAGGGATTCTAAACCGGTAGTAAAGTACATTTCTCATTCGTCTAATCTCCGCGGGCTGTTGTCTCTACGAGCGATAGACAACAGCTCCGAGTGAATTAGAAGAATGAAAAAATGCACTTTACTACCGGTTTTAAAATCCTAGATGCTATGGACTACCGCAATCCTTTAACGTGTCTACCATCACTTCAAAGTCTGGTGTACACCGTAACCATAAAACTACCGTACTTGCTAGCGTGACCGTAGCAGGAGCAACTTCCACGTATGACCATCTCGTAGATGGCGTAGTAGTACTTCTCGGTGATCTCCTTTCTGGAATACATGATACTCAGTTAGATTTCATCATCTACGCAGCCAAATTATGATACTCAGTCAGCCAACTCCCACCTGTAGTCCAGCAGATCATCTCCGAGCGTGTGCAGTTTGGTGAAGTTGAACCGGAGGTTTGTGATCTTGAGAAGTGAGGAAATCTCAGACGCGTACGGGTCCTCAGTAGCGATGTGCGGTGAGATAACCTTGTAGATCATCTGCAACGAATGATGTGCTTCATAAGACATCTTATGAGAGCTCGGGGGTTATTGGTTATCTGTGAGCTTAATTAATAACGGGGTGAAAGGCAAGAGCGCCATGGACTTTTGCGCCATAATGTGAAGTTGACAGATGCGCCATCATTGTTGTCATTTTCACGGCGTAACTGCACATTTCACCACGATGGCGCAAATGACGTTCCTGTCTTTCACCCGAATGAGAGCTCATACAGATAAAAGGATTGTAATGCATTTATTTGTTAGAGTTGACAGCTTGTATCCGAGCTCGGATATGTTTCGCCTGACACTATATGTGGAAAGTTATATCATTCGTGAAACATAACCAATCTTGCATACTAGCTGCCAACCCTAGTGGTTATGTACTAGGGGTTCTTCTCATTCGTCTACATTATTCGGAGTGTTTGCCTATTGCTAGTTGAGACAACTGCTCCGCGGATATTAAACGAATGCTAAATGCACTTTATTCCCTTTTTAGAACCACTATTATGTACCTCTCCTCCAGTAGAGGGTGCCACATCAGAGTATGCCCTCGTGCAGATGACATCTGTGTGCTTGGTGGGAGGACCCTCTGGAATACCCGGGAACGTGTTGGCACAGTCGTACGCGAAGTAGCGGTAGGGGTGCCTGGAATTGGTACTCAGTCACGCGCTGATACTCAGTATACGCAACCAAACGTGTCTGAAATAAACGAACCATGTTTTTCCAAAGTCAGACGATCGTTCAATGATCATTCCGGCTGGACGGAACGACTTGAAGGTCATGATCAAGTGAGTAAAGTGGAACTCGGCCTCCAGGTTCAACTGCAAATGTGATACTCAGTCATACGCAGCCAAATCACAAATTTAGTGATCATGATAGTCAGGTACGCATCGAAATTACAAAACCCAACCTGAATCGTGACGTTCTGAACACCGTTAGCTGACTGCCACCAGGCTTGGTTCTTCGTCGCGTAATCATCAGCCACAACGTTATCGACTCTGCAATGATACTCAGCCTTCTACGCAGTCGATCGTGCATGATACTCAGTCATCTACGCAGACCAACCTGTGCGAGAGACGGTACGGCTCCTTGAACGGCCTCCATTCGGTGCGAGAGTCGCAGTAGAAGCACTTTGTCTGCTCTTCCAAATGCGACACGATGCAGAATCTTGAAAGAAATGATACTCAGTCTAACTACACAGCCAATTGCAGTAATATGCTCAGTATACGCAGCCAAATGCTCACCGTTCCCTGCCGGTGGCACCACAAGTGGATGAGGCCCACAATCGGTGTTTCCTTCCTATCAACAGATTGCCAGTGATGGGATAGCAAGACTTGTCACGGCACCGATCTTCATCCTCCACATGACGATTCTGCAATATGATGAAATAGCAGACGATACTCAGAGTCAGTGAGGTTTCAAAAATTTTAGTAAAGTTCATTTTTCATTCGTCTAAAATCCCCCGGAGTGGTTATCTATCGAATGAAACCGCTATGAGGAAATCAGAAGAATGACAAACGCACGATACTACTGTTTTTGAAACCGTAAATAATACCCGGCCACTTCTCGGCAAGCAAACTTGTCTAGAACTTTAGTCGGCCATGAAATTAGCAGAATTTGTAACAGATAAGCAATTATGAAAATGTGGGAGCCAGCGGCCTATTTGAGAAATTACATGCATATCAGCGCAATCCATAGTGTTTTCTGCATTTTCAACCTTTTTGCTGCTCATACAGTACCCCTAGGAAAGGAACACGCTGGACTGGCTTCCGAGTACAGTTTTGCGCACGACGAATCTGTAGATTTGGCTAAATGATATCGGGCGAGTCATTTACTTACCTACTCCATAAAAGTAACAGTAATTGAGGAAACGCAGTAAAGAAAACAAGTCTTTATTTAGAACTGTGGTTGACGGTTTGACTGCTTCATGGGGTTATGTTTCAAAGTGGGCATAAATTCAGATACATAGTGTCATTGAAACATACCCCATAAAGCAGCCAATCTGCCATCGTTATTTAGAACATACCGGTTGGGGTTGGGGATCGCCAGTCACAAGACAGGCACTCGCTATGACAGCGAGTAGTAGAAAGGGAAGCGACCGCATCCCTCACCTGTTCAGTCGGCCACTCTCCTCTATCAAGTGCTACTCTGAAATAACCGAGTTGTTCAGGGGAAGGACGGTGGTGAAGACTGGAGCGCCTTGTTTTTTGCGCCATAGTGGCAAAATGGACAAAGCGCCGTGAAAGTGATAGAACGATTGTCCACTATACCGTTATTTCTGTGGCACTATTGACAATAATGATCATGGATATTTGCGCCACGGTGATGTAACAGACAGAGGTGACATGTCACATCTATCTATATTTACCTTCGTCTTTGACAAAATCGTTTCCACTCTTTGGAGAGGTATTGTATGTTTCAGCCGCCCTATTACAGAGAGGAAAGGCACCTAATGACGAGCTGGCGTTCTATGATATAAAACAATATGCATCAAGACAGATTAGATAAGATGGTGAAGGACAGCAGCACTATGGACCTTTACGCGATAATGGAGAGATTCACCATCATTCTCACGGCTCATCTGTTCATTTCACCTTTATGGCGCAAATGTCCATGATTAGGGTGTCTATCATGCAGATAAGGCACTCACCTTCTGTTCTTGCCACAGACGTCCCTTCCCTATGGTCGTGATTCCTCTCCTAAGCTCGACTGGTACTGCCTACACCGGAATACACTGCCTATAAAGAGTTCATGTTCGACTAATTATTATATACTCTTTATCAGTCGCAATCTATGAGTAAGCAGATAAACAATATCGACTCAGAATAAATGCACGCGGTGAAACATATGCGAATCTCATAACGAAGAGCATCGAGGCATGAGGAGATTGCGAATGCACGACATCTTCAGATACGGTAATCCAATCAATATACGATTTCTGTGATCGGGGGCAGAATTTGATCTACTTTTGAATAGATTGTGTCCAACAGGATAAAATGGTGAGCTGTGACTTATTCTGAGAGTGAGAGACCATGCGTGCGGAAGCCATGAAACAACACAATAGTGGTGACAAGATATGCTTCACAAATGTATTTTATAGGCTGAGCGAATTTCATTGAGTTTATGGTGTACAAGACAATATTTAATCTATGGAAATGGGCGAAAAATAAGAGCGCCGTAGACATAGGTAAGTTTGTATGTATGATATGAACCACAGGTAAGGTTTTTGTCATTCTTCTCCGCCGCGCCGTTGTCTATCACTGAGTGAGACACAACGGCGCTGCGAAGAAGAATGACGATTGGGGTTCTAAAACATTAGTAAAGTGCCATTCTCATTCATCTAATCCACTCGGAACGGTTGTCTCTACCTTTGAAAGACAAACCGCTCCTAGTGGATCAGACGCATCAGATATGCACTTTGCTGCCGATATAGACGCCCTACTAGGGGGTGACCTGATCAGTTGCCCTTCCACTGATCAATATGGTTTGGGAAGTGCAGGCGGTGCAGAAAGAGGCTTGATAAGGCCCGTGCCCCCACGACAGTTTCATATCAAGACGAGCAATACTATGATGATACGAGAGGTGGAGGATAGGGAAGGAAGGCGAGAAAAGGCTCCATCACTCTATCATTCTCCCTGTTCCTTCTCTCCGACAAAACTCTCTTTCTCATACAGTCAACAAACGCGCACGACAAAGTGCCTTTGGAATAGGGGAAGGCAGGAGGATTCACACGATTGAGAAGGACGTTTCGAGAATTGTATTGGGCAAATACCCATAGCATCGGATTGAAATCCCGGCCAAACGGGAGAATTTCTCTAGGCTGGTACCGGAATGACTTGAGAAGAGGTGACCAAAGTACGAGAGAAAACAAGAGGATATCAATCACGAAGCACTTAGGACGTCGGTGGCTATGGTTGGATGAATGGCTACTTTAGGGGCTATGCATCTTCCAGTATACAGTAGCATTGAAACATATCCCATAAAGTAGCTGCCAATCATACTGATGGTAAGCGGGTGCGAAGTTGAGATTGCGGGAAACTCTTCTGGCAGAAGTGATAGAGAATGAGACAAAAAGAGGCTGCGGAAGGGGGAGAGGGGCTGATAGCGGCTGTTAGTGTTCAAGGGGAAAGAGATTGGGATGGAGAGAGAGAGAGACAAGGCACGAACCATGACACATTCCTACTAGAGATTAGGAGACAAGTGTCAAGATTGTTACTAGAGTTTCTAAAACCGTAATAAGGTGTAGTCCTCATTCGTCTAACCCACTCGGAGCGGTTGTCTATTGCTAGTAGAGGCAACAGCTCCGCAGAGGTTAGACGAATGAGGAATGCACTTTATTACCATTTTAGAACCCCCTGATTGTTACCTTCAAAATCAAGAGAGTGCTATCAGAAAACGAGTAAAGTACGGGTTAGCAGAAAGACTAAAATAGTGCATTCCGCCTATCTGTGCTCTCAATCGTACGGACGGTAGTTCCTCGCTCATGGAGACGACCGCGCGATGGAGAGCGCAGAGGGGCGGAATGAACTTTGGGGAATCCACCAGCCCTCACTAGTACGAACCATGACACATTCCACTGATTAGAGACAACGTTGCAAAGTGCGAGGGGTAGTCAACAATAGAGAGAATGTTATCGGGGAAACAGGTAAACAGTGTGGGATTGAAACAGACTTATCAGGCATGGAATTCAATAGTGATGCCTTGAGACGGCATAGTTAGCACAGTTCATGGCTAGTAGGGGTGGCAGATGAATCGTGAGAGTGCATTCCATCTCTCTGTGCTCTCCATCGTGCGGTCGTCCATATGGGCCAGAAACGACCGCACGATGGAGAACACAGAGAGAAGGAATGCACTCTCACGATCCATCTGCCACCCCTAATGGCTAGCCAATATTGTAAAGAACGACCCGATCAAGTTAGTTCCTTATCAGAAAACGCGCGCGCCAAGGAACGAGCGAGTTGCAGACCATTCAGAGGTTCGACTAATGTTCTGGAACATTCCGGATCACAGGTACTCGATAAAAAGTGCAGGATCTCTCCTCCTCCCGGGTTATCTGATAGAGTCCGAGAGGAGGACAGGGACTTTGGTGGATAAATGGCTGGAGTCTGCAGGGGCACGTCTGTTCCTCTAGAGAGAGTGTGCTTCCAGAGGTTAGACCAGGAGGGGATAGGACCAGAGATAAAGACTGAATGGAGGATAAGACCAGAGGATAGGACCAGGAGGGATAAGGATAGGATGAGAGAGGATTGGAGATAGAGAGAGGCCATTCGATAGCGATGGCGCAATCAAGGCATACAAGAGGAAGCAGTGAGGAACAGACGGGAGTTAATCCAGGTGAGGGGGAGGATGACAAATTGGATCGCATGGACAATTGCGCCGTAATTGTGAAATGGATCTCCCCATTTGGTCAATACGGCTCAAATGTCCATGGCGTTGCTGTCCTTCACTCGTGAATTGAGTCTCAAACTAGATCAGGGGAGCCAATAGACAGTTCCTAGACAATTCACGGTTTCATAGTTTGTGAAGCACATTTGAACGAGAAATCAACTCATTCTTCTGGCGGAAGTCTTATAGCACTATTGAAACCTATCCAGACTTCCATGATGAAATAGGTGAACGCTTCAGATATTTTGGAAACAAGAGTTTCAAAATTGGTCTAAAAGAGCATTTGTCATTCGTCCACTTTCCGCTAAGCGATTGTCTCCATGTTCGATAGACAACCGTCCGCGAAGATTAGACGAATGATACAAGTAGTGTTTAACCGATTAAATGGAAACATCAGCAACAGCCACATCATTGAAGTGCAAGATGAGCACGAATATTTTGCGTAAGATGAAACACCGATTCACTGGCAGATCAAGTGTTTTCAAGACTGATTGTTGCCGGGGGAAGACAAGAGCCCTATAGACTATTCGCCATTATGAACACTTGAGCCGTGAAGTGATAGCGCATCTGTCCATTTCACCGTTGTGGCTCAAATGTCAGCAGGACAGTTGAAGCGACGCGTTCAGACAGACTGAATGACCACTGGGCATGTCTGGTGACAGGCACTGGTGGCCTCAGTAAAAGAGTGGTGGCCAACGACTGGTTCTTGTCGTGAATCTTGTCCATCGACAGATGCCACGGGAGAAGATGGACCAGATGGAATAGACGAGGAAAGAAGTAAGGAAGGAGCAAGAAGTGGAGGGAATGGGGACTTCTTCAGAGACTCATGAATCTTCAGTAGTACATCATGGGACTCATCGTGAGAGTAGTGCAAGAACATTATATAATGGAACACGTGCGGTATGATCAATGTTCTGAGATTCAGATCGAAACAGTAAAATGAGGTAACGATACTCCTAGCATTCGCATACACTGACAGTTCAAGACTCGTGGCACATAAGCATCTATGAGATATGAGTAAATATGAGATTTACATATATGACAAGAAAGGAAAAGAGACGTTGCCGCAAAACACTTTGTAGATAGAGTAAAACGGATGATAAGTATGCGTACTGTCCAGTCACTGACACAATCAAAGAAAGGTCGATCGTTGTGTGAAGCATCGCGAGTACACACACACACATGTGGCCCCCTCTGCCCCCTCGCACAAAAGAAGAGGACCCTCTTTGACCGACGGCCACGGCACTATAAATCATTTCCCCACAACAGTCTGAGGAAGGAGAATTGCTCGGGGGTCATCCATTCAAGAGCTTAGGCTACATTCCGATCTCTCAACTGAATACATGAATCAAGCAGTTAGAGATGAAACAAGGGGACATTCATTCTGGAAGCCAGAGGATGAACATTCGGGGTCGAAACAATCTAGAGGTCTAGCCTCAGGGCAGGAGGGAAGAAGACTGCAATAACACTACAAACACTATGAACTCCTGGGGGATGGAGATAACCCCGATCGATCCCCCACCCATAGGGAAACATTCCATAATCATTCCTGTCTCAGAGATGATCACTCCTCTCCCTCTGTGTGTACTCTCCCCATTCATCCAACCTAATCATGCGCCGATCTCATCAGGGGCGAGAGTTGCACATTGGAATAGAGGGCAGACACAGGAGAGATTAGGTCACCGAACGACAACTTTACGGTAGGGGGCTATCTATGTACATGCCAATCCGCCGAAAAACAACGTTAAATCAAGGCTTGAAAAGACACGATAATTACTTGAGCATAGACAACTTTAGGGAACATATGTCTATGGCTAAGTACATGCAGATACCAAGAAAAACATTCAAAAAGAAGCTTGATCACCGTCAACTTTGGGGTCCCTGGGCTACATATGTACTTGACGAACACCTATTCCCCCCTCC
>JACMIF010000728.1:19265-32703 GCA_014805445.1 Diplogasteroides magnus
AAAAAAAAATTAAAAACCATCTTTATCACCCGCAAATTTTGGGGCCCTTGGGTAAAAAATTAATTTTCCCAAACCTAATTCCCCCCCCCCCCCCCCCCATCACCAAAAAACAATGTTCAACCAAAGCTAAGAAAGACACAAGAAGTGATTGAACATCGCCAACTTTGCTATTTTTTGTGAAACAGAAAGGCATCCAGAACAGAAAAAATGACACAAGTCTATAAATCTGCATTGTGAAGCATAACAACAACTCGAGTAGACAAACCGAAAAAAATGGTCTATGGGTGCTTAGGAACGGTTGAGTTCAACATCAGATCAGGCACTCTGGTGACCCTTTTGGGTCAAACAAACAGGCTTTTCTACTAAGAGAGTGCTCCCTTATGAGTGGGGAGAGTTGAGATGTTCCTCCCCCTCCTCCACTCTGCACCTTATGGCACGAACGGTCGAGATATATCGTCTCTGGCATCGATTGGAGATAGGACAGAGAGGAGGGAGGGGGCAGAAGATAAAGTGAGGTCAAGATAAGAATAGACTCGAGAGGGCGAATGAAGACGAAATGATAGGAGTGTGCCGATGAAGACAACGTTTGGTACATGTAGGCAGTGACAGTCGCAACTGTAGACAGCGATGAAGTTGAAAGACAACTGCGCCACAGTGGTGAAATATACACTTTATGGCGCAAATGTCCATGGCGCTGTCCAACGTCCAAATGAAAGAAATAAGATAAAGTGAGGTCAGGAAGGGAAGATAAGAAGATTCGAGAGGGAGAAGACGAAATTATAGGAGTGTGCTGCTGAGGACAGTGGGACACCTTTGCAACAATTGAGAAGGTGAAAGACAACAGCGCCATAGTGGTGACATAGACATGCTGGCGCGTCTGTCCACTGCACCATTATGGCGCATTTGTCCACGGCGCTGCGGTCTTTTAGCCAACGAGGAGTGATCAGGATCAGACAATAGTCAGGGATAAGCGTCGTCTCATTCTGACAATCGATCGTCATCATCAGTAGCTCATCACCATCATGATTCACTACTATACGTCGTCTGACTGTAGTGTCTTCCTTCTTCTCTCAGAGAGGAGGACGCTTCTTCTCCATCGTTTTACTACCTTAGTCATATGTTAGGAGACGGGGCTGAGACAGGAGAGAGATGACCAGATGCGGCACACACAGACAAAAACAGCCGCGCATCGAGGGGGGGAGGCTGCCACAGAAGCCATTCTGTTGGGGGGGGATGACCTACTAGATAAAGGGTGAGTCATCGATATTAGGGGGTTCTGAAACGGCTAATTTGTCGTCATTCTTCTCCGCAGCGCAGTTGTCTATCAAGGAGTGAGACTACAGCTCACCGGAGAAGAATGGCGATAAATTTACCGATATAGAACCCCTAATCGATATGTCTTCACCTTGCAATATATCCACAAAGAACCATCGTAAATAGAAGCATACGGTACAAATCACACTGGGACAAATAGGTACTGTAATCGTCCATGAGATGGTAATTTATGATTACGGTAGAGATACAGTATGAAACATAAACACGAATGCCTGAGTATCTACAGTATGGTTGGCGGTTAGACTGCGATTTCGGATATGTTTCACGGAAGCAATAAGTGTCAGGATGAAGGATCGATGAAACATAACCAACTCTAATCTGCAGGGCAGCTATCACTAAGAGGGAGGAGATCAGTGGCCTTCTCCCTCCATTCCCTCGTTCCCTCTAGTCTTGAGGAGGGAAAAAGAGCAAGTGATATAAGTGGAGGCGAGAGTTGGGGCAATGAGGAATGGACAAAAAGCATTGGCAGGACCCGAGAGGAGAGGGAGAGGGGAACATTTGGTGTCTCATCGGGACTGATTACGGCTATCACAACTGTCCATTCCTCCTCTCTGTGGAGAAGGAGAGAGAGATAGGACAAGAAGAGGAGTGATGGGGGATGACTCATCACAGCAACACTTCTTGCAACGAAGAAGGACTACATTCGGGCAAATCATACAGCACCAGGGGTTCTATTATATATCGGTAAATTTATCCCAGAACACTGCCTGTATTGATTGATTATTGAAAGGATACAGTAGCCAAAAGAGATGCATTGACTGTGTTGAGATACAGTAACCAAAAGAAAATTTTCTGTTGGTTTGGTCTTCAACTATTTGAGACCAAGAAGGGTTGACTCTAGCTCAGTTGAGATGGTGATGCACCATGTAAGTGATGGGAGGATGACTGATCACAGACCTCCCCACTTCTTGCAACAGAGGACATTCGGGCAAATCATACAGCACCAAGGGTTCTAAGTCGGAACATATGTCCTCAGACTTCAAGACACTGCGGAAGGTTTTCAAGGAACTTTTGCTTATCTGATTACACTATGCCTAAGGTAAGGCACTATCTTTTAGCTACATCAGGCATGCTATAGAGGGAATCGGGAGAAGAAGTCTAATCGACGGCAGAATTCCCCCCCCTCGTATCCCATTTCCAACTCTTCCTTAATTTCTACAGTCTGTGGACGTCTTATAGTTAGATCAAATGGACACAAACAACATGCGATATTGTTTGAACACCGATAAAAGATTTATAAACCGTATACAAAAACATTAACCATTTACAAAGTCTATGCATATATCAAAAATGATCACAGCCCGTCTATTTTGTACCAGAGAAAAGTGAACAAGCATTGAGAACAAAAGAACATGTCACAGTCGTGCTAGATAAGGAAATCACAACAAAATTCCCAGATTTAGGGTCTCACACGGATATATTACTGTAGTATCCTGGATACCGTATCCCTTGTCAGGCAGCACACCGTGAACACGAAGAGCAGAGTCGCCGTGTCCGTCGCGTACGCCCACACCGACTCGAAGAGGAAACCTGAATCAGGAAGTTAAGGCGGGAAAAGGATGGATTCGAAAAGGGATGACACCATTTGCGCACAAAGCCAAAAAGAGACATTTGCGCACAATCCGTAGCTCGGTCAGTTTTAATTTTCACGATTCGCCACCAACAGTAATGTTGTTTGTCTCGTCGAATCAAACAACTTTACAGTCGGTAGCGAATCATGAAAATGAAAGCTGAGTTATGGCCGGTTGTGTGCAAATGTCATGTGCACAAGTGTCGTCATCCCTTCGAATTTTGGCGGGAAAGGCACTCACCAATGTTGATGACCCACTGCTCCGCGATGCCGATCCACAGCAGCGCGTTCACGAGGTAGCCGTGCGAGGGGAAGTTCGATCTGTTCTGTAATTCATTGCGCAATTGAGGTGACACGCATGTTGGGCAGCAGCGCTTAGGAGTTGCGCTATATCATTACTAATCCATAAACGTCATGATAGTAATACAGTGGCACCCATGAATATTTTGATAAATTATGATAGTGCACGCGGGCACGGCAATGCACGAGATTGGGGCAGACCTGTGTGCGTGCGACGATGGAGTGCGAGAGGAAGAGGATCGTCCACAACAGCCACACCTGCTCCACCATGCCGAGTGAGTTGAGGAGGAAGAAGATGACACCTGAGATACCAAACATTCTTTAAAATATTATTTTTGTTCTATTTAAAAATTTCTAAGTCAATTAATGGTTCACTCCATACTCCACCAATAATAAACACTGACGACTGCAAGGATTCGCTAGGTTTTTGCTAAATATTCATAAATGATTGAAAAAGGAACAAAAATGAGGCAAAATGTATCATTAGAGACAGAAATTTACTGGTTTCCCTAACCCGACTGCTACAACCTATTGCGTCAAGAACAAGCCAGTGAGGAGCGGAGTGCATTCTCAACATAGAGAATCATAGTTTGAAATGATATAAAACATTGATTTATAAGATTTAGAAAATTATGTCACCTGTCACAAAATGCACTGCAATTTGTGACAGGTGACATAATTTTCTAAATCTTATGAATCAATGTCTTATATGCATGTAACAGTGGACATTGGATGATTTTGAGCACGCAAAAGATGCATCGTTACGGATCGTAACCAACGGTAGATGTCATGGAATAAGGTGAGCAGTGTTGCTCTCAACTGTTAAAAGGAGATGCACATGAGAGCTGGTAAGTGCACGCGGATTCGGCACTGCACGAGAACGAGGCAACACTATCACTGACCGAGCAAGCAGACGATCTTGAATCGCGCTTCGTGCAGGAACGTCAGCATGCTCGGCTGCTCGTTGGTGATGCCCAGTTCGGCCAGGGAAGGCACCTACAAATTAATTGGTGAGGATACGGTAACGAATCAATTATTGACATTATTCTAACAAATGCATTATGCCTCCGCGTATTGTCTTTCAGTACAAAGAGCCAAAAATATTTAGAAAGCAAAATAATCAATATTCGAGAAATACGGTAAAATTGGTACCTCAACAGTCGCGGCGGGATCAGAGTCGGCGGCGGCGGCGATGCGGAATCCCTCACCGCCCTCCATTGCGGGGGCGAGTCGCGTTTCACCTGAACGTACGGCATATTTTAAATGTTGGGTACTATGCCAAGTGAATAATCGTTTCTAAAGCGGCAGTAAAGTGCATTTCTAATTCGTCAAATTTATGCTGAGCTGTTGTCTCTACGTTTGATAGATAACCACTCTCAGTCGATTTAAGGAATGAAAATTGTGTTTTACTATCATAGCGCTCTGTTCTTTGTCAATTCATCAACTGAGTTCCAATATTTTGATATCACAATAATCGAAAACCCTTTACGTTTCATTAAAATTCAGTCTGATCTACCTGTATCAAATTGAATAAAAACAAAAAAAATGTTAGAATGGCCGAACCTCCATCCGGTCCGGAGAGAATCTTGGCGAGGCGCTGCTCCGACGATGCCAGAATCTTCGCTCGACGACGCTCCCGACGCTCGGCGGCGCTCAGTGTGCCAGAGACGAATTGAGACTCCTCCGTCGTCATAGTTTAGTCGAACAGAAGCCTGAGAAGACAAAATCTTAACGATTATCAAATCGCGACTAAATTAATAAGTGTGTAAAGGCAAGCTAAAGCCAAATAAGCGTGCAAAAGCCAGGGAAACGTGGAAAATATGAAGCAGAACAAAAAAACGCAAAAACCGTAAGGTTGTCCGTGAACTAGCAATTATTATTGTGTGCTGTTTGTACTCGAAAAATTGCGTAATAGGTTAATTGGAGCGCACGGTGGGTCAATATTTCGACTGTGTGACTTCAAATTGTGCATGTTTCAAATTTTTCCGCATAGTTTGAACATTCAGGAGCTAGCTTTGTGACAGAGACGACTTCATAGAACTTTCTCTTGGAATTACCCGTCGTCATTGCCATTATAAGTATTTTTGCTCACATAAAATGCCCTCCTAACGGTCGTCTATTTGCTTGAGAAGAGCGCTTTAAAGAGACATTATGATGGTCAGAGCTACAATAAAGACCATGGACATTTGCGCCATGGTGGCATTGTTGTATTCATTATCACGGCGTCTGTGTCCATTTCAACATTATGGCGCAAAGATCCATGGCGCTCTTGTCATCCCCCCCCAAACAGTTATCACACTGGCTATGGTATTCATGCACTGAGAGCAAATTCGTTCCAGTAAAGCGGCCACGCTCTGACCGATGAGGACATCCTCTGAAAATGAATGACCCGTATTCTCACAACTTGGATGTGCATTGATTCCCATGAGGCGTTTCATAGCATGTTGCTGGCCAGATGAGTGTCGTCACTGAATTTCATTGGCACTTTTTCATTTTTCCCACAGACACGTTTCGTTTTGCAGTTCTTATCAACGGTATCGAGAATTTGAACCTCTTAATCTGTCTCCAGACTGTGTTGTCTTCCGAAATCAATTATAGATTACGGTGGGATTTGAGAGGTTTGAGTCCATGAATGACAAAATTTTCACAACTTATGTTCAGAAGAATGTGCAGTAAGACGTCAGCGAACGATACATGAAAACTTCAGCTCCGTCGTTGTACTTATCATGAGGAATCGCTTTATTCAGACGTCTGTCGTCAGATTTCATGAAATATGTGAAAATCAGCTATTGTTGACTTCTCGGGCTAATAATATTTTTTATTCTTCCTATGTGAACAGTAGGGAACGCATTTCCGGAAATTCTTATCTCTCATTTCGACAGATCAGTGGAGAATAGGGAGGTTAGAAATTTCGCAAATGCATTCCTTATCAAACAGTGACATTTGTTCCTCTAATATCGGTTGCATTCATGACGTTCCACGATATTTTCACAAATAAATGTTATAAGAAGAGAGATGGAATGCTACAGTTTCTAAATCGGTAGTAAAGTGCATTTCTCATTAGTCTAATCTCGGGTGATTGACTCTACGAGCGATAGACAACCGTTCACAGTGGATTAGACAACTGAGAAACGTACTTTACTACCGATTTAGAATCCCTTACAAAAGAGTTCTTCGGCCACTGTGGGTTGTGTTGTAGTGTTCCAAAGAACGCGATCGTTCTCTTATCTCCTTCTGCCTCCCGCCACTCACGAAAGTGTTCAATTGTCAGAGAACGAACCGAATATACCTTGTTTGACAAAGTAAACTTGAATTTGATAAAAAAAACCTAAATGTTTGGTTCTGAAGCGAGGAAGCACGGTTGCATCAAAAGAACGAACGAAACCGAATGAATCGAAGCCGATGTTTCAACCAAGTGATAAGGAATGTAAGCCAATCACGCATACCTACATAAATGTATATGCACCTCATCATTTCAATCACAAAAGAAATAGCTGTATTTTTTATATATATCATCTTGAAAATTCATGCAACAATCACTACCACAACCGCATCAAGCGGTATCCACAATGCACAAAGTACTACACTGATAAGAAGATGAAGAGGAATATTTGTGCCATAATAATGAAATGAACACATTAAGCCATGAAAACGACGTGAACAATGGCGCAAGCGTCCATTTTACGATCATGGCGCAAAGTCAATGGCGCTGTTGTCTTTTGCCCGATCCTGACGTGCTTCAGAACTGATGGTCAAGATGAATCTTGTACAGACTGTACGGAAGATAGCAACGAAAAAATCAACCTCTCATTCGAAATCAACTACCAGTTCCCTTCTTCGCGTGCCGTTTCCTGGAAGAATAAGACTGCTGTGAACGAATGTCTCCGCAGAGACATAGGTACTGCGTTCAATCAATGAGTACATGCAGTTATGTATGTCCTTTTTCATGTGCTGAGCTCTTGTTCCAGTTCAATTTTCAACATTCATAAAAAAGGTCGAAAACGTCAAGCATTACCACTCCTTATCTTCAGCCTTCGTAAAAGTTCAACTTGAGACGAAAGTGGCAGAATTTGGCAACTGTAACTTCGTCGACGAGCATCCTGACGTTGTTTCAGTAATCGTACACCAGTAACAATGTTATTTATGGCCAAATCCATCAATTTTTTTACCGATTTCATGTATCACTGATAGGATAAATATTCATTTACTCATAATCATGTGATCTGGAGGATGATGATGGAAGGATGAAATAAAATCACTACAATGATCGTCCACTATGATCGATTTTGGATGGAACGGATATTTTTCACAAAACAAGTGACATGACAGAAAATCGGCAGAGAGACGTTTGGAGATTACGAAACTATTGAATTAATTATGTTAAAAAACAAATATGTAACAACGACAAACCGACAAGAAAAGCTGTGTCGCTCTTCTTACGCAACTTTACGACCCATTACCATTTGGTTCCTCGCTAAACTTTGAATGCTGACTGGTCTTCTGATATCTCCGGGTGTCAATCAAATCCTCCCTTCATGATCCCATGATAGTGTTGGAGAATGAGTGCCATCTCCTGTCACCACTCTCCTCTTTCATTCTGTGAATGACTATAGAGACAGAGTTGATACTTGAGTTCAAAGACAACGAAACTTCCAGAATGAGATCGACTCCAATTGACCCGTGTCTGTCGCATGATTCCCGTTATGGGCACTATCCAGGACAGCGATAAGGGCCTAGAATGGCATCTGTCTATCTGGCTAAGCCATCGAAGGCATATAAAAGGTCGCCCTGGAGGAAGGGGAATCATTCCACCTTCTCTTCCTCTTCTCAACTTATCTACTGTTCCTTATCCTACTATTCTCATCACTCTTTCAGGGTATGAAGCTAGCCTTGGTCCTCGGCCTTGTGGCCGTCGCCTTCGCGTCTTCCCACTGGGATGCGCGCCCCGAGATCATCCGCGATCGTGCCTACAAGTCAGGACAACACTACACCTACCGCTTCGATGGCCAGGTCAGACATTTAGTATCTACCTCCTTCTACAGTATTCCACTGATATTACAGTACCCATTCATACAGTAATCCATACAGTATGCCTCGTTCAGGTCTCCTCCGGCCTCCCTATTCCCGGCTCCCAGCACGCTGCCACCCGCATGCAGTCCCTCATCTCCCTTGTCTTCGAGAACGACCGCACCGCCCTCCTGAAGCTCCAGAAGGTACGATATTTCATCACCGTCATGTATACTGGCAAAGGGCAATAACTGCTATAATTTCACCTTCAATGAATGGAAATTGGATGACTCAGGTCCGCCTTGCCTCCGCACAGCGTGATCTGGTCGAGCCCCGCGATCTGCAGCCCTTCAACCTCTTCGAGGAGGCCCAGCTTCCCGAGGTGTGCAGTCATTCAGATTCAAATTTGTTTCACTTTGGATATGTGTTCTCTGAAACTGCCAACAAGATGTTTCTTCTTTGGTCACAAAACAATGAAAATTGCTTCAGGAACAGAGGGAGAAGCTGTCCCTGCCCGTCCGCTTCCGTTACGAACACGGACTCGTCTCTGAGGTAAATATTGCATTTCTTCTGTGTTGAATAACTCTATGGATGTTCTTCAGTAGTCATCCCCTTTAATTGATTTCGCACACTCAAAATACACTTACTGTCTTTTTAGGTCGAGTTCGACGGACATGATCAGGCCTGGTCGGAGAACATCAAGCGTGCTGTTCTTAACATGTTCCAGATCAACCTCAACAAGAAGGTGAACATTCATATCGGGATTAGGATTGAACAATTTTGAACAAATCTGACTTTCTTGCAAATGAAATACCAGGGCTTCTTAATCAATAGTAAAGTGCTTTTCTCATTCTTCTAATGAATTCGATGTTGTTGTCTATCGCTCGTAGAGACAACCACTCCGAGCAGGTTAGACTGATGAGAAATGCAATTTACTATTGATTTTAAAACCTTATGAGATAGAGTACCTATTTATTAATTCAGTCCCGCACTGATGAGACCGAGATGACCCGCATCTCCCGTGACTTCGAGTCCTCCGAGAAGACCCGTGAACAGGACTTCTTCACCACTCAGGAGGTGTGTTTCTGACTTGCTTTCGTATGAATCGATAAAAAAGGTGCATTTTTAAATAATCTAGTCTCCGCGCAGTGGTTGTCTCTGCATTCGACAGACAACAGCTCATCGGAGATTAGACGAATGCGATATGCACTTTTTACCATCTCGGAATCCTTGCCATCATGCTAATGAGTTATTCCTGCAGATGACCCTCGAGGGAGTGTGCGAGACCGCCTACACTGTTGTTCCCTCCGGAGAGGAGGAGCAGTTCCGTGTGACCAAGTCCCTCAACTTCAACAAGTGCTCCAAGCGCGTCGACATCCGCTACAACTTCCGCTTCGGAGAGAAGATCCCCAACTGCCCCTCGGAGAAGATGGAGAAGGATCAGGAGTCCGCCACCGTCTTCAAGTTCGAGCTGAACGGAACCCCCGACCGCTTCCTCATCCGTGAAGTCGAACTTCGCTCCCACTACCTCTTCTCGCCCCTCGTCAAGGACCAACCCCACATGGCCACCTTTGTCGCCAACAAGTTGACCCTCAACAAGGTCGACTCCAGCTCTGAACGCGTGCAGAAGCCCAAGCCCGAGAAGACCTCGACCATTGTCTACTCCACCGAGTGGGAGGAGGCCATGGAGCAGTTCCGCATGACTGGAGATGAGTCCCTCATCAAGGAGACCCCCTTCCCCTGGATGGAGAAGAAGTTCGAGGTTGCCCGTCTTATTGCCAAGGAGATCCAGACCATCATCCCCGCCAACGAGAAGGAGGACGAGGAGTCCCGCATCCCTGACATGAACCAGGACACGTACATCCGTCTCGGACACTCCTTCGTCGACATTCTGCGCGTTCTTTCTAAGGAGGAGATCAGGAAGGTCGCCCAGGAGATGAAGTCCAAGCAGGCCAAGTCCATCTTCCACGACCTTCTGGCCATCGCTGGAACCAAGAACACCGTCGAGTACCTGACTGAGAAGATGGCCGATAAGGAGATCTCTCCAATCAAGACTGCCACCATCCTCAAGGAGCTCATGAACCTCTCTCTTCCCTCAGAGAAGATCATCGACAACGTCCTCAGACTCTGCAAGGAGGAAATCTCCGTCCGTAACCCCATCGTTAAGCAGTCCTGCCACCTGACCGTCGGATCCCTTATGAACGGCCTCTGTGGAGATCGTCGTGCCCAGTTCGCCGTTGAGATGAACTTCGAGAACTCCGGCAAGAAGTCCGTCTGCCCCCGTCATCTGAAGGAGAAGTACGTCGAGGTGCTGAAGTCCATGTTCGAGAAGGCTGAGAACGAGTACGAGAGAACCCTCGCCCTCAAGACCATCGCCAACGCCGGAATCGACCTCATGGTCTTCCCTCTGGAGAATATCATCAAGGACAGCACTGAGCAGAAGATCGTCCGTGTCCAGGCCATCGAGGCTCTCCGCAAGATGCGCTCCGTGATGCCCAAGAAGATCCAGTCCGTCCTCATGCCCCTCTTCAAGAACATGCGCGAGCACGTCGAGGTGCGCATCTCCGCCTTCGTCCAGATCATGCGCACTCTTCCCGAGCGTCAGGTTCTGGACCAGATCACCCAGCAGCTGGAGAAGGAGCGTTCTCGTCAGGTGCATGCCATCGTCTACTCTGCCCTCAAGGCCTACACCAAGTCCGAGATCCCCCAGGAGCAGATCCTCGCCCAGAACATTGAGCAGTCCCTGAAGCTCGCCCGCGTTCAGCCCCGCAAGATGCTCGACTCTCAGCTCCTCCGTGGAACCTTCTACTCGAACGATTTCTCTACTGGAGCAGCTGTCAACTGGGGCTATCTCTTCGCCAACGACTCCGTCCTCCCCAAGGAAGTCCGTGCCTCCCTGGACACTGTCTTCGCAGGAGAATGGACCAAGTACATCGCCCAGATTGGATTCGCCCAGGAGAACCTCGACCAGGTGCTCTACAAGGTGCTCGAGAAGCTCGAGGACAACGAGGTCGTCGTCCGTGGAAGACGTTCCGACATCAAGCCCTCTGAGGCCCTCCGTCAGCTGATGAAGAAGATGGGCATCCAGTCTCGTCGTCCCTCAACTGAGAAGAAGGCCAACGCTATGATCTACCTCCGTTATAAGGACATGGACTACGCCGTCATCCCCATGGACGAGCAGACCATCAACAACATCCTGAAGAAGGTCATCGTTGACGGAAAGATCGAGATCGGAGAGGTCGAGAAGATGCTCGCCAAGGGATACCGCTTCGACTTCGACTACACCACCTTCGTCTTCGAGAACTCCCGCATTGTGCCCACCACCCTTGGACTGCCCCTCGAGATCGAGACTCTCGTACCCACTTCCTTCACTGCAAAGGGAGAACTGAAGGTCGACATTGAGTCCGGAAAGGTCTCCATCCGTGCCAAGCCCCAGCTCGCTGCCATCCACTCTTCCCACATGGAAATCCGCTCCCCCATTGTCTCTACTGGAGTGAAGGTCCTCCACACCGCCATCGCCCAGATTCCCCTTGACGCCCAGGCCGAGATCGACTGGCAGAAGAACTTCGACATCAAGCTCACCGTCAAGGCCCCCGAGACCAAGAAGGACCTCCTCGTCATGGACTCCCGTCCCTTGACCTACGTCCGCTTCGAGAGCGAGCCTGGGGTCAACCAGCTCTCCATTGAAAGGACCGTGTACAACCCGGAACTGCCCACCCGCACCATCGACCGTGTCTATGGAGAGAAGTCCCTCGGAGTGAAGTTCCTCGTCAAGGGCAACGTCCACCGCCACTTTCTGGAGAAGATCCAGGACGGCCAAGTGTCCCCTCTCCTCGCCGCTGACAACCACCTCACGATGAAGATGGAGACTACCAGAGACACTCCTCGTGAGTACATCATCCGCATGAACGTCGCCGCCTTCGAGGAGGAGCAGAAGATGCAGCCCGAATTTGAGAACTTCTACGAGAAGAACAACGAGGAGCACTTCGAGGTCGAGGACTCTGAGTACCTTCAGGAGGACGACTCTGAGCGTCGCGTCTCCTTCAACAAGTACGCCAAGAACTACAAGAGCAAGGCCATCTACAGACACCGCGTGCACATCAAGACCGAGGCCGTCGGATCTTCCGTCGAGCGTCGCGCCGAGTTCGAGCTCAAGTCCGCCTGTGACAAGACCTTTACCTTCTGCAAGTGGACCGTCGAGACCTCCCGCTCCCCCATCTTCGAGGACGAGCGTCGTCAGTGGACCCTCTCCGCCTCCGTCCAGACCCTCTTCCCCGAGCCCGTCCTTTCTCTGAAGCAGCTCCACGAGCAGAAGCACCGTGAACTGAATGCCGTCGTTGAGGCCACCTGGGGATCCGAGGAGAAGAGCACCCTCAAGATGAAGATCCAGGGAGAACAGAACAAGGAGCAGCAGCAATGGCAGAAGCAGACCATCCGCAAGGTTGAGAAGAACCAGAAGGAATCCGTCGAGTCCATGGAGCGTCTTATCCTCGCCTCCCGTCTGAACCAGTGGAAGATCGTCGCCGACTACAAGATCGCGAAGGAGTGCCAAGTCCGCTTCGAACGCCTCGTCTCGCTCCTCAAGTCATGGCAGCCTCTGACATCCACCATCGAGAACCGTCTCGTCTCTGACGTCTACCAGAAGGAAGGCCGCGTCCTCGCCAAGCTGGCCGTCGAGCCCCAGACCTGGAGATACGTCAACCTCACCATGGAGACTCCCTCTGAAACCCTGACCGTCGAGAACCTCCGTCTGCCCTTCCGTCCCACATGGATCTCCATTGAGAAGACCCAGTCCGTCAAGCAGCTCCGTGACATCTCGCGCCGTGTTGCCTCTGAAGCCGTCTGCCAGGTTTCCTCCAAGAGGGTCAACACCTTCGACGAGGTACGTCGTCTGCATTAGGGGTTCTAAATCGGTAAATTTGTCGTCAGTCTTCGCCGCAGCGCTGTTGTCTCACCCTTGATAGCAACAGCGTTGCGGAGAACAATGATGTCAAATTTACCAATTTCCAACCCAGCATTTATCCTGCGTTTCGCCTTATTCTATCCAGAGCTGCAATGCATAACTGACTGCAGCTCGGGAGTAAGGAATTGGTGCTGAAGTAAAAAAAAAAGGAATGTTTGCAGGTCATCTACCGTGCTCCTCTGACCACCTGCTACTCCGTCCTGGCCAAGGACTGCTCCGAGTCCCCCGACTTCGCTGTCCTCATCAAGAACGTCGAGAAGAAC
>JACMIF010000729.1:0-10109 GCA_014805445.1 Diplogasteroides magnus
ATTTTTATTTTTGCGAGTTCAAACGATTCTGGTTTTGAAACAAAGAGCAAAATCAAAAATGTGTTCTGATACGATTTATTATTTGGACGTATTAATGCCTAAAATACTCGTAACCGCCGGCATGAGCTCCCACGAACAGACCCTCAAGGACTTTTCGAAGTTCAACCGCCGGAAAATGGAGTCCGGCGCATTAGGCAGCCCAAATCTCGATCAATAGCAATCCAAATGATATAAAATGCATATGGACAAGAATGGAGGATGAGAGCAACCCGTTAACACCAAAACATGCACACTTTATTAAAAGAATCACGAGAAAACAGAAGTAACAAGATAGTGTCGCACAAATGCAAAATTTTCGACGCATGGCAGAGCGCGAGGCGACGAGAGCGGTGGGCAGAGAATGGAGTTCCCCTCGCGGTGCACTGTGAGAGACGACGAGAGTAAGCGCGGCTTGTTCATTGATGCTGTTGGAGATTGGCCGTGCTTTGGCCTTTCTCATTTACAAGCCTTCAATTGCTCTCCCCTTGACGCTCGGATCTCAGTTCCTATTTTTGCCTTTGCCATTACCCGATCCCTTGCAGATTACCCATTTGTGATGAAGATAGAGTGAGAAACGTCTGTTTGGAGATGCTGAGTCTTCCACGTGCTACAATTTGTCATCGTCTATCTTATGCACTTAATGTTTAAGAAAATGTAATACATTATTTTACATATGGTTTACAGCGCCCTTCTTTATACTTTGGAAAAGGGCGAAATTTCACGTTACAATCTAAAAATCAGCTATTACTCAAGGTGAGTTATGAAAATCATAACTGTTTCTTTAAAGAATGCTTCAGAAATGCCCAAACAACTCTTTCAAGCGTGGATGTTTTCACCCTGGAGCATCGTCGCAGGTATATATATCTAAGAGAGTAGTAGTTCGTATGATGAAATCATGTTTGAAAATTAATAGTGTTCCTGGCAAACCTTTGAATATTTAGCTGATCATATTTTAATTATGGTAAACTCGTGGATCTCGTTTAGAGCAATCTGCTACGATCTTGCAGATCCTGTTTATGATTAATTTTTCCGGATTCTTACAGTGTTTTGCCCAGGTACCGTTGAAAGCTGACACTGCGCTATCGAATACACAGCTAGTTAAAAGACTTCTTAAATACGCTTGGCCGAAGGACCATCCAGCACTAAGGAGAAGAGTCGTCTTTGCATTTGCACTTCTTTTATCTGCAAAGGTATTGCATTGCATTCAAAATCATATCAGTAGATTTTTTTTCTGCGCGCTGCAGAATATTCGTTATTTTTTATTTAGTAAATTCCAAAAGTGAGCAATTTGAGGTGCTCAACGCTTTCGTGCCTTTTATCTATAGGGACATCGTCAATTTCTATAATGACAATGCTCCTGCATTGTTAAAGTTGTCTGTTGATTCTGGAGGACAAGCAATTGTCACTGTTGGTGTATCTCTCATCATTGCATGTAAGTTCATCTTTATTTGTTCACCCAATGCAGTGGCTACTCACAGCAAAATTTTTTAAATCTTAACAAGAAGTACATCACACAATACAAATATAGAAAAGAACGCGAAATAATTACCATAGTAATATGATGTTCATAAACCCGATCGACGAGGTGCTCGATCCCGGTTGATAAAACTGATTTTTTAAAAACATATTTAGCCCAAGTGCAGAAGTGATGGAAAATGATATCTAAAGTATCGAATACACACCTGATATTGACTTTGAGATGGTCTTGCGCGTTCCTCATCTGCTGCATTGAATGAATTAAGAAACGCAGTATTTGCCAAGGTGGTTGTCATTCTTATCATTCGTATTTTATTTTTTTTATGTGGCACAAGGATCAATTCGGTCAATTTCCCGCAGAATATTCTTGCATCTTCACTCGCTGGACCTCTCGTTTCACCTCAATAGACAAACAGGAGCTCTTTCGAAAGCAATTGGCATGTTCCTGTTGAATTTGTCCATTTATGAATTGTTACAGACAGGGGAACTCGTGGAATGTCCTTTGTGATGAGCGCACTAGTCTTCAATGTCGTGCCTACAATTGTTGAGGTATCAACTCCTTCCCATGATATACGCGATGAAAATAAAATCTAATTGGGGGTTTACATTTCACAGAGTTAATTGTGTGCGTGCGGGAATGGGCCTAATGAATTGGGCGAGAACGAGAAAGTGCATTGGAATTGTGAGGAATCCAATTATGATACATGAAGGAACTGCCTCAGCAGATTCCCTCTTCAGCACCAGGAGCAGACATTTTTGTTTTGAAATACGTTGACTGCATTTTTCTTCTCTCGCGTCTAGGCACGTTCATGCGCGTGGTGTGGTCATACATTAACTAGACGGACTATGTGGACATGCAAGCACCCTTAAAATGTGACCGTTTGACTGAAAATATCTATACAAAATTTTAGTTTCACAGTCACCCTTTCAAATCTGATTTGTTTGAGCCCGTGGACAACCTTAGTTATTGTATGCACATGAATGAGTGTGGTGCTTTCTGCAATTAGACAAATGTCGGCGCGACATTTCCACTTTTGTCGAAGATTTTCAAATTTCTTCATTTTTAAAAAGCTAAATTGACACTTTTTCTATAATGTTTAATGCCTTTTTGAGGACACGGGCATTTCGTTTTTCAATTCTCAAAAATCTAAGCCCTCATTTTATGGCCTACTATTCTGTCACTGAGATCTCTCGTTCAAGGAGCTGTGTCACGAGCTTTTTCGGGTTTAGGAGGAAAGCTCCACTCGATAGGAACCAACGTGGGAAGTCGAATGACACCTTACTCATCGTTCACAGACCTTTCTCTGATTTTTGGTGAACATTCAAAGGTACGGGTTACGGTAGATAATAGCGTGACATTTGAACTCGAGGGAAGCGAGAGACTGAAGGGGAATGGGAGAGAACAAAGAAACCTTGTTCTTAGACGGTATCTTCCTCATCTCTGTTCGCCTGTTCTCTCCCCTTCCCCTTTAATCTCTCGCTTCCCTCTAGTTGAAATGTCACCCTGTTATCTACCGTAGCCCGTACCTTTAAATGTTCACCAAAATCAGAGAAAGGTGTCATCGACTTCCCACGTTGGCGCTTTCACCCTATACTCGAAAAAGTCCGTACTACAGCTCCTTTAAAGGATCCCGATACCGAATAATTAGGAAAATAAAGAAAACGATTAGACTGAATTAAACTGATGTTACGGTAAGAAAAAATCAAACTTCTTCTCTTTGACCTGTGCCGATTTCCGTTGTGCGAATTCTACTCCTATTTATCTTTGAAGCCATCGCAATTTTACGGAGTTACTAATATATCAAAACAGACAGTTGCATGGCATACGACGAAATGAGAAGCGGAAACGCGAAAATCATTAAATATTTTAAAAATTCCGGTTGCCTGCATGGCAACTTGCGGGAATTTAATCTTTCTTACGCTTTCCTGCCTCGTAGAATTTTTTATCCAAATTTCTTTGGCAGAATAACACACCAGCCCTATGAAAGAGAGCTTACAGTTTATAAGAGTTGAATATTCGGTACTCCCCCCGGATCCTTTAACACTCGCGAGTAAATTAATGTGACCTTGTCACGATTTTTGAAGTTGGTCTCAGCTGAAAGACCGCAAAATTCTGAGCTGAAAACTTGTTCACACAAATATCCAGAAATTCGAGATACAGCGCCTGAAAGAGCTCCCGCTCCCAGCGCTACGTTGGTTAGAGGTCGCTAAACACCGTAGCGATGGGAGCGAGAGCTCTTTAAAGGTACACTCCGGGGCGCCGAGTATTGCAAACTGATTTTAGACACGGTAGCTCATTCAATTGAGTTTTACTCTCATTTTTGTACTGAAATAGGCTAATAGAGAATGCAGATTACTTTCACAGCTAGGAACTAACATCGCTATGAAGCCACAATTTCAAATTGTCTTCGTATTCTCGATTTTTTAAATTCAAATTCTACCGTGTCTAAAGTCAGTTTGCGATAGAATTCGGCACCCCGGACTGTACCTTTAAGGCGCTGAATATCGAATACGAGCGATTTCTCGATATATGTGCAAACACGATTTCTGCTCAGAATTTTCCGCCCTTTCATCTGAGACGAACATCAAAAATCGTGACAAGGTCCCTTTAAAGGATCACGGTACCGAATATTCAACTCTTATAAACTGCAAGCGCAGTTCGAAAGGGCTCCTGTTAATGTGTTCTTCTGTCAAAGGAATTTGAATAAAAAAATTTCCACACGGCAGGGGAGCGTAAGAAAAACTCATTGCATAACAGGCAACTTGCGGCAATTCAAATGACTATTTTTAAGCGTTTTACACTTTTTTGTCTGGAAATTGAACTGTTGCAGACTGCATGTGCTATTTGAAAGAGCCTTCGGTGCTGTGCTCGTATGCCACAGGAAAAGTAATAAAGAAATTCTTACGAGAAATAGGAAAGTCCGGTTGAGAAAACGCATTAAATAGAGTTTTAAATCCGCGCTGTAAAAATTGCGCGAAATAAATATTATTCAGATTTTTTCGCGTTTCTGCTTTTCATTTCGTCGTATGCCCTGCAACTGCCTGTTTGCGTGCGTTATTGACTCCGTGATTTTACAATGGTTTCGAAGATATAAATAAGCATGGGTTAATTGTTCTTTGTTTGCGAGAATGTACCGACGCGTCGCTGTTGTGTCCCGTCTTCGACAAAAGTTCCCTCCGGTTATTGATTGGTTTAACAACATACGAATTTTGAGTCCAAATTTCACTCCTTAAACATAAAAAAAATAAATAAAAACATAATAAAATCTTTCGGTTTTGTATGCAAGCAACGATGCTGAAGAATGCTACGTTGTTTGTTTTCAGGTTGGCTTGGTCTCTGCTATTTTTGCCCGAACATTAGGCACTGAATTCTCGGCAGCAACTTTGGGATGTATTGCATTGTACGCAGGAAGTACCCTTGCAGTCACCAGGTATTTTTTGCTTATTCTTCTTTAGCACTATCAGTTTCATATTTTTATCTGAAATCTCGCGTAAGTGGTGCCTCCCAAACCAGCTCTTTGCGCAGGATTTCCAATTGTTTACCCCTAACTGGGTAGTTGATTTAGGATTTACCCATTACGTACAATTCCGAGGTCTTTTTCTATACAATAATATTTTCAGTAATTTTTCAATTTTCAACGAAAAAATTCAAAATACCAATACGGCTCACTGAGTTCGACCGCCTATAATAGGGCCTGTTGTTCGACTCGCCATACTGAAAAAAGTATTACTGAGTGAAAATGTTTATCGATTGCCGTCGAAATAACATGATGTCATCGGACATAACTTTTTCCGAACAGCCGAAATTAGAGATGATCTCTTACCACCGATCAAGAATAATATGGCAGTCCGAAAAATAATGTTGTTGTATGACACCATGTTTTCGGACGGGAATAAGAGAAAGGTCAAAATAAGCATTCTTCTTATTGCTAGTAACACTTTTCTGAATGTTGCTAAAATTGTGCAAAATCCGTTCAAAGTCTAATGTTGCAAGCGAGTGACGAACCAGCGACCCTCCTACTAATTACCAATGATTTTTCTAAATTTGACCATGTTACCGCAACTGAAATTTTAAACAAAGTTATCATGTTCACTCGTGTCAGGGGCACAACATAAGGGAAAAGATCCCGATGGTGGTTTTCCGTATATTCGAGAAAGACCTGGGGAAACGCCATAAGACTGGATTTTTTCGGTGTTCTGATCACATTTGCTGTCCAATCTAGACTAAAATTTGGCGTAATACATAACTTTTGTTGCTCAATGGTATGTAACATATAAGAAAGTAAAAAATAACGACTACAGCAAACGTAGACCCCCAATTGGAAAAGTGACCAAAACGCCGTTTTGGTCTTTCAAAATTTTTAAAGCTTCCCTGAGGCATTCGAATGCTTACAAGTATATTCCATTTTTATCCTAATGAAACATTATGATGCGTCTAATAGAGTCGGAGGCATTCGAATGCCTCAGGGTAGCTTTAAAATTTTTGAGTGACCAAAACGCCGTTTTACTTTAGTGACTAAAACGGCGTTTTGGTCACTTTTCAAAGTGGGGGTCTACGCTTGCTGTAAAACTTATTTGTGACTGTCTTATATTGTTCATTTCGAAATTTAAAAAATTCTTCTTTGATCTGACCCAAAATTATGAAATCACGGTTGAAATGTATCCCACCCCTTGTGATGTTACCCTGAAAGTTTAAGAACTGGGAAGTGAAGGTCCGTGCCACCCCCTGTGCACTGTTCCTCCGCTGTTACAGAAAACTAATTTTAATGGAAATATAATAAATGTTGTACAAATGGTCTTACAGAATAGGTCTGTTATACAAAAATGTTTGATACTGCAAGATTGGATTGAATTATAGATGGCGAACAAAGTTCCGCCATGAAATGAACAAAGCGGACAACGAAGCAGGAAACAAGGCCATCGACTCTCTCATTAACTATGAGACTGTTAAGGTAATCCATGATTGATCTATTTATACATTTCTTGCTAATTTAGTACTTCAACAATGAGAAATTCGAGGCGGAGAGATATGATATGTTCTTGAAGGACTTTGAAGGGGCTTCACTTAAGACAACTTCATCTCTCGCACTTCTTAACTTCACACAGGTACAGTGATGATGAATGTTAAATGAGTACTCATTGCATAGAATGCAATCTTTTCTGCTGGACTGGTTGCTGTTATGTGCTTGGCGGCCAATAAGATATCTGCTGGTCAGTTTATAAAAGAGCTTATCTCGTTTGTCCCTGACAAAGTAGTTCATTTCTACGCCGGCTCGAAAAATTTATTTTCCCCAAGGGTTCAGACCTCAGAAATATTGAGTTAAACTCTCTGCTCTCCTCTAGATGAGATAAACACTTTCTATTGGTATGGCCCATTGAGACTAAAAACTAACAAAGTTGCAGCCCTATAGTCTATATAGACACGCTTGGGGATTCATTTCACGCCGTGCGGGATACGTTTGAGGATTCGATTTGCGGTCTTTAGTATATATTAGGATGCCGTGCTTGGGAGGGATATACTATATAGGCTATAGTCTATATTTTCAGGCTAAAGTCTATATAGATTCTGAAGAACGGTCTTCCAGAAAAATTCATGATGACCTACATGTTTTATTATTCCTATCGATTCGATTCTACAAGCTCTTTTACATTCCTGTTCAAAGTTATACGCGCAATTTCTTTGGTCATATGCTTCAAAATATTAGCCAAATTTAGTCGACTCTGAACAAAATCAGAAATGGAAAGACCGGAGGTTCGAATCCAGCCGGCTACAAACGCTTTTCGCATTATGTTCTCGGGGCAAAGGTTTGAGATACGGTATACTTTTTGTGTGCCAGGGCTTTTTGACTGTCAGATAGTTAGTATCTAATGATTGATTCACTAATACATTATATACATATATTAACTAGGCTGGACATGCAGGCACCCTTAAAAAGTGTGAAATTGGAGCCGGACTGGGCCTAATAACAGCTAGCACCCTTAAAGTTGTAATTTTTGGGACTGAAAAACGTGCAGGCACCCTTAATCATTAGGGTTTACCAAATTTACATCCTGAAGTCAACCTTAAAATTGTAACTTTGAGGGGCTATGGACAACCCTTGTTATTGTATGATTATATATGTTGGTATTTGAGGAGAACTGACTGTTGGAGATCTTGTTATGGCCAATACCCTTCTATTCCAATTGAGTATTCCTCTCAATTTTCTTGGTAGGTGCAAATGATGAATGGTATTAATATTTGGCACAGGATCGGTGTATCGTGAAGTTCGACAGGGTCTTGTTGATATGAATAGTATGTTCTCTCTCCTCAATCTTAAGCCTAAGATTGTCGATCCTCCCAACGCTAAACAGCTCATGGTAAACAATAATCCCTAATATTTTACCTCAATCCTTAATTTGCACAGATTGATGGGAACGATATAATTGTGAAATTTGAAAACGTCAGTTTTGGTTATCAGGTGATTTAGCAGTTCTTTTCACATTTCCTATGCGTTTTGTTGAGGATGGAAAGCCCATTCTGAATGATCTAAATCTGACTGTACCAAAAGGGAAGAAAATAGCCATTGTTGGAGGATCTGGTTCAGGGTGAGTCATTTGAATCATATCTCTACTTATAATAACTGCAGCAAGTCGACTGTTGTTCGTTTGTTGTATCGTTTGTATGATACTGACACTGGAAGTATCACTATTAATGGACACAATATCAACGAAGTAATTACTCATCTTATAGTATTGTTAATAGATTGCATTTAGCTTTCCCTCAATTCCCTTCGTCGTTCCATCTCTGTCGTACCACAAGACTCTGTTCTTTTCCATGATACAATCTATTATAACATTGCATATGGAAGACCAGATGCGAGTAGAGAAGAAGTGAGTCAATCTACTTTGTATTATCAATTGAAGTGTTCAGGTCATTGCTGTTTCCAAATTGGCTGATCTACACGACTCTGTAATGAGAATGCCTGATGGATACGATACTCGAGTTGGAGAAAGAGGGCTTAAGTTGAGTGGAGGAGAGAAACAAAGAGTGGCAATTGCAAGAGCAGTACTTAAAGTATGGATTGATTGGAATATGAATGAAAGGGGAATACTTAAGGGATCTCCTCTTGTTGTGTTCGATGAAGCTACTTCATCATTGGATGCAATCACTGAGAATACTATCATGAATTCACTCAAATTAGCAACAGGAGAAAAGACTTCTCTATTTGTTGCCCATCGACTATCTACAATTAAGGATGCAGATGTTATTTGTGTATTGAATGAGGGAAGAGTGGCAGAGAAGGTACACATTCATTCACTTATCGCATATCATTTAATCATGACAGGGAAGTCATTCTGAACTACTTGCACGATCTGGTTCACTCTATTCTCAATTGTGGAACTCTCAACATTCGGGTAAGAGTCTAATTGAAGATGAGAAAAGGAGAAAGAAGAAAGAGGTAAAGGAATCACTGGAAGCTCTTCTTTCATTAGATGAGGACAAATGTTGTGGTAGTTCATCTTGTAATAGGTAGTCGTTGTGTTTGTTATGTCCGTTGTGTTGTTTCATGCTTATCCTTGTCACTATTCGGGGCATTTTCCATCTTGACTATTTCAGTATACTTGTTATGTTTTTGGATGTCTTTTTCAATGATTATTGTTGTAGAGGAAATGTGAAGTATATCCATAGTAGTTATGCTGTTGATTCAATCGCGAGATATTCTCAAAGAGATAAATATGTGATATCTCCGCCTGTATTATTGAGTAGAGAGGCGTCTAATATCGCTTCAATATCTGTCGACTGTACTATCTCTTCTGTTATTATAGTTGTTGTTTAGATGTCTGGGTGTCTTGACCAGATCTCTTGCAATTGCAACGTTGATTGGGATGGAAAAAGGAATGCAATCGCTTCGATTGTTGCATCAAGTCTATTCTTCTGTGGATGGTGGCTCATGTTGGATACTGCAGCAGTGTATGATAAGAAGGACTGGAACAATGTGATTATCTTCCCTTTGACACTCTCACTCATAAACACACTCAGGTGTACATAATCATAACAGTGGCGAGTAGTGTGGCCATGTTCATGGTCAATGCCATTTCGAACAGTCAAGTGAGGGGAGAGGCCCTTCAAGAGAGTCTTCTTGGCACTAAGGGTATCATCATCCCACTCTGTTCTCTATCTCAACACTCTTTAGGTGCTCGGTTGTGGTTGATGGCAGCATTCTGTCTTTCATTTGCATCTCTGGTAGCAGCCACTTGGGTTCTCTTCTCTGATTATGTTCTGGTTCCAGGAGACCATCCTGTTTGGCCAGGTACTCATTCATTTGAATGTTTCCTCTAATGATATATAAGAAGGATTATTATAAAATATTGCGTTTTGAGCACGGCCGGCCGGTTATCCGTCCCACCCTTTTGGTATATTTTGAGATTTTTAAAAATAAGTTTTGAACATTATATATATTTGATCCCTGGCTCTTGGGGATCTCGAAAAAATAGGTCTTAAAGGATCACGGCACCGAATATTTTAGGAAAATAAAGAAACGCGATTTGCCTGTTTTATAAAGGTAGTACGGTAAGAAAAGATCAAACTTTTCACTTCGAGTTTTGGCGATTTT
>JACMIF010000729.1:10209-23159 GCA_014805445.1 Diplogasteroides magnus
GAGCGGTGGGGGCAAATCTGCAATGTAGAAGGACCCACGGAATTAGACTATGGGGAGTTCCGTGGTTAAGGGCTCGAGTAGTGTAATCATACCCAACTCCACTCAACGCAAAGAAAAGCGTAAACGCGGAAAGCATAAAACTATTTTTTGAATTCCCGCAAGTTCCCTGTTATGCAATGAGCCTTTCTTACGCTTTCCCGCTTCGTAGAATTTTTTAAATTCAAATTCCTTTGGCAGTACAACGAATCAACACAGGCCCTATCGAACTGCGCTAGCAGTTTATAAGAGTTGAACATTCGGTTCCCGGATCCTTTAAAGGATCCCGCGGCCGAATAATTTTCGAACTTTTAGCGCGATTTGCCTGTTAGCACAACTGTTTTCACAACAGCATTTACTTCAAAATTACTGTAAGATTTGCGTCAAACTTTTTTCAGAGCGGGCAAATTTTCCGTTTTTGCAACAATTAACCCATGCTTATTTATATCTTTGAAACTATTGTAAAATCACGGAGTCAATAACGCACGAAAACAGGCAGTTGCAGGGCATACGACGAAATGAAAAGCAGAAACGCGAATTTTTTTTTGAATAATATTCCTTTCGCGCAAATTTAAAACTCTATTTAATGCGTTTTCTCAACCGGACTTTCCTATTTTTCGTAAGAATTTCTTTATTTATTTTCCTTTGGCATACGAACACAGTCATTTGAATTCGCGTAAGTTGCCTGATATGCAATGTGTCTTTCTTACGCTCCCCTGCCTCGTAGAAATTTTTTTATTCAAATTCCTTTTGCAGAACAACACATCAACACCAGCCCTATCATACAGCGCTTGCAGTTTATAAGAGTTGAATAATCGGTCGAGGGATCCTTTAAAAAATAAAATTTTAAATCAAAATTGACGAAATGGGTACCACCAATTTCGTCAATTTTGGTTTAAAAATTTAATTTTTTAAGACCTATTTTTTCAAGATCCCCAAGTGCCAGGGATCAAATATATATTGTTCAAAACCTATTTTTTTAAATCTCAAAATTGACCAACAGGGTGGGACGGATAGTAGGCCGTGCTCAACGCAATATTTTATAATAATCCTTCTTATATCTACAGGGGTCGCTCTATTCCTTCACAATCTCATGATCTTCGGTTCTTCTCTCGTCTACAAGTTTGGACGCACAGAAGATCTCTGGGGATAAATTCACCTCTCCCTGGGCAATTCATCCTATTCATATACTATATTTCAAAATAGATCTGCATTCATGTTTCTTACTCGTATTATACCTATTTCAATGCAAACTTGCTTGGTAGATGAACTCTCTTTTTTCTTGTAAATTATAATATTAATCATTGAAAAACCATTTATGAAAACTTGAACAGCTGTTTCGATGATGTTAATATGAAGAATCACCTGAAATGCATTCTGTTGAGAATGTACTGCTTTTGCATAAATAACAACAATACGGACGCGTAGCAACCATCAAAACAATAACGAAATAACGGAATTAAGACTATAAAGAATTGAATTGAATGGTGAATGTTGAGCGACTCGGGACAAATTTCCTGTATGAGATGCCAACTTTATCAAAGAGAAGCTTGGAAGCATCCATTTTCCATGACTCCCGATCATTGAGGAAGATTATCTGCAATGTTATCCCTCATTCAACATTCACTTCTTTAACTCACTTCATTGACTCTGCTCTGCACGACAATCTTTGCGCATTCATTGCATGGAAAGAGTGTCGAGAACAGTCGACAACCCTGAGTACAGTATCATTCCACTCAATATCCACTATCTTTCCTCACCTCCAAATCCACACAGTTTTTGTTCATTACTGCATTCATTTCGGCATGACAAACGTAAGTGTTTTTGTCCTTAGAGGAATGTTCTTGTCTTTATACAGTGTACCTTACCTGTAAAGGATCCTCACTTCCTTTGCCCCATGGCATTTCTTCATCAGGACATCCCCATGGCATTCCATTGTATCCTGCCCCCACAACTCGATATCTGTTATCCACCAATACGCATCCAACCTGCAACACACAACATGTCTTGTCGTTCATCCATACGGGCTCCAGGTTTCACTATTCAATTTGCATCACATCGCCATAGTTACAGAAAGAACAGTTTCTTTGTTCGGACAGCCATTGAGATTGCTAATAGACATAGGCACATTCAATCTAGCCAAGGGCTTAGCACCCATATCTCGACCCTATATTCCTTTGTATCATTATCTACACGGTAATATAATAATTATAATTTATTCATGAAACGTTGAATGGACGTATAAATCTACCTATAATTTCAGTTGTCTATTTTTATTTTGAACAGCTTGGGAATTCGTTTGAATCTTCGGAAAATGAACGTAAGCATACCTAAGCTGGTTACTTTTGCGGAAGGCAAAAATTCTAAAAATTCGAGTCCTCAAAAAAATTTTTTCAGAGTTCCTGACAGGTTGAGTGATTTTTCTTTTAAAATCAGGGTTCCCGCAGTTTTTCATTAAATTTTTTCCAAATATCACGATATTTTGACTTGGGGATAATCCCAAAAAAAATTTTGGTAACCGCACCAGTGATAGGTATGAACGTACGTCAATTCAAAAACGTGAATACAAATGTCGCTAGAAAGTAGTTACTGCTGTATAAAAGTGTGCCGTGATTGAAGAGTGTTCTTACCTGAGTTGCAGGATCCTTGCTCCTTTGTGCAGTTAGAAGAGCAATTCCCATGAAGTATTCGTCCCATTGAAGATAATCTTCACGGTGAGAGGAGTCCATTGGTTGATCTAATAAGGAGTATATATGAGTATGACTGTGAAGAATGAGAGAGTGTGTAGTGTATTGAATGACACCATGTCCTCTCCCTCTCTCCCCTCTGGTATACATTCCACTTCAAAGTCATACAGGACGATCTTGCTCTTTTTGCCGCATGCTCATTGGGAGTGACAAGGTTGTGCAGGGAGGGGCCTTCCTTAGATGTTTTCCCTTCCCCCATCCATCACCCCCTCAATGCTCTCATTTGCATACACGACCAACCATGTCAACGACTGCCCTAAGACTGCACCTGAGTGACAGGGAGGGTGGGGAGACCCTCAGGGGGGCTTGTACCTGACTGGGATGGGGGACCCTTAAGGGGCTTCTCGTATCCCTCCATACTCATGCCTTGAGTCCATCCCATTACCGTCTGTCTCCACAAAGGAAGGCTTATCTCTCTCATTAAAGGACCTCTCTTCTCATTCTCTCATTGACTTCTCTTGCGCAAGATTGGCATGATGCCAGTATAATCTGCAGGTCAACTCTATTAGGAAGGGGGCACCTGGGTGGATGCAGCTGCATAGGAAGGCACTCAACAAGGACACTACACAAGGCAATCGAGTGGAAACAATTCAGATACTGAAAGCATGATCATCCAACACCACAACAATACATATAACACATCAAGGAAAGAACCCTTTATTGAGTGACAGTCAATATCACAGTTGAATAGGAGGAATAATATAAACATACGAGCAATTAGATATGGGATCAGCAATACTCTATCATTGACTCAATTCGTTGTAAAGCAACAGGGCACACTCAATTGACTGGAGAAATACGTTTGGCAAGAGAGTAGAAGTGAACAAGAGGAACTACCAAGAAACTGAAGTAGATGATGGAGGTTTCATTTCACAAGGATAAAGAGAATTCATTGAAGAATCTTCATGACATTCAGAAGAGAGTAGAAGAGTAGGCGATGAATCAAAAGGGATAAGAGAAGCAGAAACAGAAAGAGTTGAAGGAACAACTGGAGTTACTATTGGTCCCATTTCATTTGTATGACTATTTCCATTATAAACATCACAGTAGAATATTGGGGGGAAGTAGCCATGTGGTGCACCCGTTGAATCTGAATAATAAATAGAAAGGGAAGAGGTGCGTGTATGATACCTGATGGATAGACAGCCTCACCCACTATTTCATCTCTTCCTCCTCTACGACGAGAAGGACGAAATCCTCCAAATCTCAATTGTTTCATCCTTCGTTCCTTGCTTCTACGGTTTTGGAACCAAACCTAGAAAGTGAAGGAATTGCTTGCCCCCCAGAGTCAGTGGGAATACGGTAATTGGAATGGAGACAGGTGAAATGAGGGAAGGAAGAGAGAGAGAATAGAAAGGGAAGAGAAGTAGACAATGATAGAAAGAGAGATGATGAAAGAGAGAAGAGAAGGCAGAGAAGAGATACAAGTGAGTGCGGTAATGAAATGAAGACAATCTTGTCAGGAAGGCTTTCACCTGAATCACTCTCATGTTCAGTCCTGTTTCCGCAGCCAATTGTTCCCTTATGTGTCTTGTAGGCTTAGGAGTGGAAGCAAAGGCATTCTTGAGTGTCTCCAACTGCAATATCACTCTCCACCATCACATTACCAATATCCAATAACACTTCCCATTCAATCTAAGTGACTTTTTGCCACGGTTGTATGGGTAAGAGCGCAACTTGTTATGTAGAATGAGTGATATATGAGTGTGAAGTTGAAAGAGACCGACCTGTTTAGCCTTGATTGTAGTTCGTGGTCCTCTTCTCTTTGCTGCATTTGCATCTTCACCATTCTTTTCATTCTCTTCATTATCTTCATGAGCATTGAGTGATGATCCTAGATTGACTTATTCATATCTTGTAATGAGACAATAACATACCATCACTGACACAACTTGTCCCTTCCCTTCCCGTCCCTGATTCCTCTTCAATCTCTGAGGCTGTCTCACACTCAGTAGAAACTGTAAAGACGAGTACTGACAGATGGATCCTTTCATTGGCATTCAGTCAGCAACACAATTACGATCAGTGAGGAGACGGCCAATGATATTATATTGTGGTCAAAGGAAGGGAGGTCTCAAGGGACACGACAGATCATCCCAGACAGGATGAGCATTACGTGGATAATCTTGCTGAGATAAAGGAGAGGCCAGCTGGAGGGAAGGAAAGGGCTTACGAGATGAAAGAAGAGGAGTTATGACACGAGTTGATGATTGAGGCAATGATGATTGAGAAAGAAAGTCAGCATGACACACAAACCGATTCTCTCCAACTATGTACAACTGAAATGGAAGAGTTGGTTGATGTAAGATGACTCCTTCTCCCTTCATCGTCCCTTCTCTCACTCACTTGTTCTCCTGTGTCCAATCTTCTCGTACATACAGTACAAGTGAAACAGTCGACATGGAAGACCTAAAGAGACTCATGATGAATGAACTCAATATGTTGACACTTTGTCTCTTGCCCTCCTTACTAGATCATCTTTCTCAAGACTTCCACCACATCCTGCACAACGAGAGACCAATTTACTGAAAGGATACGATAATAGAAGAATGAATAGAAGATAATACCGAGAGAAATCTTCTCTACATACAAGTCTGCCATCACGAGAGAAACAAGAATCTTCAAGTTGGATTCCACAGTCAGAGCATCGAAGACATTCTGCATGCCATGACCGTTCCACCACACTCAAATACACATTTCATATCAGCCACCCATAGTCAGGCTAATGTTGCATACAATGACACAACTACAAAGATGTAATGATTGTAGTTGAGACTGAATTAGAAGCGATTACGTTGCATTAACTATTCAATCTCATCTCAACTCCTATCCCTTTACAGATGTCTTCGACTACAACAAAACTCACTTGAGCACAAATCTGTCCAGAATGGCCAGACCACATCCTGCACAGGCAGCCATCGAAGATGACAACAGTACAGTAGACCAGAAGAGAAGGGAGAAAAGGGGAGGAGGGAGTGAAGCCCCGCCTCCCCCCTTTGCCTTCCACAAACCAAGACTGCCAAAGGGGCTCTTTATCCAGCATAAATAGAGAGGCAAACAACCAAATAATACAAATCATTCGCTTCATTCATTTTTTGTCTTTTTGATCGGTGGTTGTGTCTCTTCTCTTTCTCCTTCTTCATTCACTTCTCTCTTTTTGAAGATGAATATGAGATACATAGAGAATGCTTCCCATTCTGATTGTGATAACGTTCCCTTAATATTCATTCTCTTTCCTTTGCCATATCTCTCACTAACCACATTTCCTTCTCCTTCATTCACATGTCCATACTCTTGCATCTCTCCATTCTCTTCCCCTCCCTTCCATTCCTCAAATGTCTTGTCTTTCCCCTCTCTTCCCTCATTTCTCTACCTTGAGGGCACTCATTTTTTGTAGAAGGAAGTTGCCATCTTTTGTCTGTAGATATCTCATAGCAGCTTTTGGACTTCTCTCCATTGTAACCAATTGCATTCCTTCATCCTCGAGTAGTCTGATCATAGAGATATTCCCACAGTGGCAAGTCTTGTTTTGATATCAGACAATCTTCCCATACATTACATCAATACAAAAGGTAAACTGACTGAGTGAGAAGAGGAAAATGAGCGAGATACTCGGGACAATTCACCTACAACATTCATAATCAATCTCATTCTACTATTCTCTCACTTGCTCATCCAACGAAAAGTGGAATTTGGCTCCAAAGAGTGGGGGATTATCAAGTGAAGTAGATTCATCATAAGTGATACTGTAACAACATTCCCCTTTATCTCCATTCCTCATCTCTTACCTGCATACTCTATTGGACCATCTTCCTTCATTCTGTCGTACTGACCACCTGTAATATCTCTCTCTCTCTCTCTCTCTCTCTCTTCCGACCATCCTTTTATCCCTCTCCCTCCCCCTCCTAAGATGGATAACTCAGCATGTGAAAGACAGACCGTCTGATGCCGCAAGCCCTGCCAGAAAGGGACCGCCCAAAAAACGAGTGAGAGGGACAAATGAGGTTGACTTGTACACAATGACAATCCCTTTCAATGTCCTTTTTGGTCACTTCCGGTGACTGTTGAAGGAATGATACTTGGGATGAGTTGACCCTTCATTCCACCGTACTCTCCCCTTCTATTCCCCCCTTCATGCTCTACCCTCTACAATCGATACTTTCTCATCAAGCCGAGAATCTTCTTCTCCTTTGCAGTAAAAAGGGAGAGATGGATGGAGGGTACGGTGTGTGGAGAGGAGTGATTGAGGAAAGAAGGGGAGGGCACGAAAGGAAGGCAACGCATTACATCTTAAGAGGAAATGAAAGGGAACATTAAGAGAGTTAAGTAATGAAGAGAGGAGAATGAAGAGAATTCATGTCTCATGGGGGCTTAAATGAGTGCACCCACAGTTGGTGCATAACTAACATTTACATAAAATGATGAGTAGAAGATGATAAACGCTTTAGGTAATTAGTAGAAGAAGAAGAAATGAACTGACATAATAGTGTTTGCATCAGGAAGAGTTCCTATGAAGAGACCTCCCGGACGGAGGGCAGATACACAATTATGAACGAATTTTCTGAACGAAAGTAATTAAGTGAAGGGAAAGAGAGATGGCAGACCTGGCTGAACTTTCATCCACAAATGAATAATGAAGAGCAAATTGACATGAAACGAGATCAACAGGAAGATATGAAGGATCTACTTTTGATTTGAGATCAACCTATCAAATGAAGACAATTAACAATACTTATATATACAAACATTGCAGCAATCATTGACGATGAACTGTGCACGGAATATGTTATCCCTTTGTCTCTCCCTCATTTCTTGATATCTTTCTTTCGCTTGACTGATAGACACATCAGCTATATCTGCAACCCACTCTTCCCTTCCCCCAACAATATCCTTCCATACCTGCCATTACAACACTTGTGGCATGTGCAATATTCCACTTCCGAAGATCTCCTCCCTTTCCACAAGCTATATCCAGTACTCTTAATTGACTTCTCCAATCTTCACCCTCCTTCAGTTTTTCTAAAGCTTCATCTAAAAAAGGATATTACAGATATTCAAATAGGACAAACTGACTAATTAGCATACTCTTGAGCCAATTATTGACATTTCTCAGATGGTAGATCTTGCTCTTCTTCCTTTCCTCAATTCCAGCTTGTCTAACTGCATTGTAATGAGAAGCGACCTCAGTGGAAGTCATTCTAAATTGTACATATCAAGTATCTCATAGGTCACATTGCAATCAGATATCACAGTGATTTCAACACATAAAATCATCGATATTACAACAACAAAGTAATATATAAACAATTTATTCAAATGTACCAAATTGTTGAATGATTCAATCATCATCACTTTCCTTTTTTGTCTTACATCTCTCTTCATTAACAACAGTTGTAATGAGAGGGAGTATCTCTCCTCCACTTGAAGATGAAGTACTTTCCTATAATATCTTCTTCTTTTCATTCATATCTATTCAAGAGTACCTCATCATCATCATCTTCGTCACTACAATAGTCTCCCATTCCAGGAATTCCCGGTATGTGTCCAACAACACAAAGCGCGGATCCTTCTCTCAAAATAAAATTTTAATCCAACAATTGACATAATTTTTTTACGTAAGCCCTCCGTCTATTTTTGCCTTCTTCTCTTCTGGAGCCTTTTCCTCAGAAGTAGATGACTCTCTGAAATAAGAGACACAATGGACGGAGGTAAATGAAGTATGGATATACGATTTCTTCTTGATGATTGATCCAATCAATGCTGCCTGTTTACTCTTTGAAGGAACAACAATTGGAGGAGGTTTGAATGAAGAGACGGATGCACTTTCCTTACTCTCCATCGTTACACTTCTCGCATTTCTCATCTCTTCCAGAAGGGCTGCCTCTTCCTATCACATACATTATCGCTCTCTTATCTCTTACAGTAATCAACCTCCTTCTTCGTCTTTTCATCTCTCCTCTGAATATCGTTAACCATTGATAAGAAGTTGCTCTCATCCTCATCGATTCCACGAATCAGATTTTCTTAAAATGTTTACCTTCCGGAACGTTTACAACAGAGAGAATAAAACAGTCACTTCTAGAGCATCAGTCGAAAACCACCAACAAAACATTTTATCCTCACTACATCATATAGTCTATATCGACCACGCTGATCATGAAGATGTACTTCATTTCGTATGAACATCCTTCGTTGATTTTATATGCCCCAGGGCATTTTCGTCATTTCTCAATTAATGGTCGTTTTTGACTCTGCTGCAATGCTAGGAGGTGCTAGAGGTCACATTGACCATGTTGCCATTCAATTTTGATGTATGGTTTTTTTTATAATTTGATGTATGTATGCAAATTTTAAATTTTTGGCATTTTCAAACTTTCAATTTTTTGTCATGTGAAAAATTTGCACTAATGGCGAGATTTAAACGGATTTGGAATCTCCTACTATATTCAGTATTTTTTCAGAATGAAAAGTGGTGTGCGTTTTTGCGCTACGCTGATAGTGGAAGAGCAAAAATGATTGTTTTGGGCACATCTGTAAAGTACCCGAATAAAGTTTCAGATCAGTCATCAAATCAAACCCGTTGTATGATTAATTTAGTCGACCAGAAGTGTTTCGTTTGCACTGTCTCTGCAATAGCGTTAAGAATACTTTACAGATGAACCGTAAATTTTTGCTCTTCCGCTAATAGAGTAGCGCAAAAACACGCATCACTTTTCTTTCGGGATATTGTATATAGTCTATGTAATATAGATTTTGATATGGAGATTCCAAATCCGTTTTAATCTCACCACCACTAGTGCGAATTTTTCACAGGAAAAATAATTAAAAGTTAGAAAATGCTGAAAAAAAGAAAAATTTGCATTCATTACCATACGAAAAATAGAATGGCAACATGGTCAATGTGATCTCTAACACCTCCAAGAATTGCAGCAGTCAAAAACAACCATTAATTAGAAAATGACGAAAATCAACTGAGGGTATGTAATATCAATGAAGAATTTTCATGCAAAATAAAGCGCACCTTCGTTATAGCCAGGATAAGATGTTTTCTTCGCGATTTCGACTAGTGTTGTAGCGCTCTTCTTTTCATTCTTCTCCACTCTCTCAGTAGATCTGTGTTACAGTAATCAACTAACTGAGAGCCTTTGATTCCTGTACTTCTAAGTCCTTCTTGTCTTTGTTGTGTTTCAACTGTTCGAATAGACTCTTATTGCATACTTGTTCCTCTGGCGCTTCTGTAATCCTCGCTCGATGTCAATATCCATACTCTTTCCAATTCTTACCTATGGGATCCTCTGCTTTCCTAACCTTCTCCCATTCTTCTTGTCTCTTTAGTCTCTCATCATCCAATTGTGAACTTGAAACAAATCCACTTGACATCTAAACAGGCAAATGACGTCAGAAATGTCAATACCAGATAATCCATCATTGATAATCAAACAAATCACACAGTAAAGAAAATGACTCTTAAGTATTATATATCTTTATCATTCCTAGTACTCTCATATCACAGTTCTGGACATTAGTAAATATCATTCAAATATTGATAAATATTCAACTCCGGATAATAAATATAAGTATCACAACCAAATGGGGCACGACTACAACAATCGACGATGTTATATGGATAGAACGGAGATCAAAAAGGACTGGCTACTGTAATAGAAGAGACAGTCCCCGTTAGTTATTGAAGACAAGGCACAAAGGACACAAAAGGCTAAAGTTTATGTACAGAACATTTTGAGCAACGAAGAAAGTTGTCGACGAAGTTGAGGGGAATCAACTGTGAGGATCAGATCACAGAGAAGAGAAGGAAAATGATCTCCCAATGAAGAAAGAAGAAGAGGACGAGGAAGAGACAAACACTCCTGTAATAACTATATATAATTCATTCTTATAAATATGATACCTCGAAGAATCGAGAAAGTACTGGACTCAGACTTATTCTTCGTGATTCAGAATCCGTAGAGGCGAATGAAGTGAGACACTCGGATACAGAATGAAATAGTAGTTGAGAGACCTGTATTGCCATTACAACCCTTGTCTACATTCCTTCATCATACGTCACTCTTCATAGACTGTGCTCGTTCATCAACAAGTAGTCTCAATAGAATAGATAAGAGAGTAGAAAGTGAACTTGTCTCCTGATGGGAAAGATTTGGTTTGGATGAACCACGAAGACCAGCCTGAATAGATTGAATAGTAGATATTGAATGATAATGAGGAGATCACCTTCCATAAAAGCGTTCGTTGACCATTGTTTGCATTAAAAGAATGTGCAAATCTCTGTGATGATGTAAGAGAATGACATAGTCGAATGAGAAGAGAAGGAGTCATATGCGAGAAGAGACCTACAGTACTTGATTGAATGATATGAATGCAAGATAATGACCTTCTCTCTTCTCAATGCATTCATTTGTACGTGTTCCCAATACAATGGCAGATACAGCAGTGACCATATCACATTGTACAATACACATAACAATGGCATCATTGAAGTCTTCGTCTCCAATACTTCTACTCAAAAGGATATATATCAAGTAATAGAATGAGATACCAACATAGAAGACGATCCTCGCCAATCATTCTCTCTATTCTCTTCTTCTTTCTCTTCAATTGAATTTCCATTCCATTTCTTCTCAGGTTTCCATGTAAGGAGACTCAATATCACAATTATATGAATGACAGAAAAGGACAAACTGGCTGGGTAGAGTGCATTGAAATATGCAACATATAACATCAATTGTTTTCTGCCACAGAGTTTCGTCAAAGAATTGTCCCTTTGATACAACAATTCCTTCTAGACAAGTCACTGCTGTACGAGCCAGTTGTTCATTTCCTATAATGAAACAACGACAGACTGACGAATAAAGAGAATGAGACTCACGTTGTTGAATACAAAGTGCAAAGTGATCATAAATGTCTGGAAGAAGAATGGGACCAATTGTTGGATAGAACTCCTCCAATACATCTCCAATACCAAATAGTGCATGGTTACATGTTGTAATCATCCATTCTCCCTTCTAATTCAATCAATTCATTCGATAATCTTCAATTCTCCTTACATCGCTTCTACTTTCATCCATCTTTGCATGATCGAATATACGAAAAATAATACGAAATAGATCCTTCCACCATTCGACACGCAACAGTCTCCCATGTGTCTTTAGTATTTCGAACATAACAGATAGACTTCTGAAACATGTATCAAACCTTCGTTGCCTTCATTCACTCACCGTGTCCGAATATCCAATTTACATCTGTTAATGATACAAGATAATTCAAAGAAGATAGGGAACCATCCTCTCAGCCATATTCTCTGTTCTCCAGTTACAGAGAACTTCTCCTTAAGGATAGAGATATGATTGATTTGTTCATATTGAACTGACTTCCCAAGGGGAATCTACAATTACTTCTTCATTCAATGAAACACATTCAGCACAATGACGAATGAGTCGAATTGCCTGAGAGTCCAAGATATAAATGGAGGAAAAAGAACTATCCTCACTTCCATACTCATATCTCCATGATTACTATTACATGCAAATTCCGCCAGACATTTGAGGGCTTCTTGGAAAGAATCCAAAACTGCCGAGAAGTTTGATCGGAACTAAAGAGAGTACTGTAGAATGTGAATGAGTATTCATCTCACTTGTCCCTCAATAGCCTTTGTAACACAAGAGAATGCACCCTCTACAATCTCAATATGAGTATCAGTAGCAGCCATTGTCCATATAGAGAATAGATTAATCCATCCAGACTTGATACGATCACTATGTCCTCCCACCTCAATCCACCACGCATATCAATACATCATCAATCAATGACTAACCAAAAGAGAAGTACATGCCACTACCAATTCTCTTGTTGCTGCATTTCCATCTCGTGCCATGATGACCTCAATCCCATTCATACAATCATTCCTATATCAAAGATACCTCAAATGGCCTCAGGAATTCTTTCTGGAATCGATAATTGGGAAGTTCTCCCTTCTCAATAAACTTGACTGATAATTGACGAAGAGCATCAACAGAGAAATGAGCAATTGTCTAAGAGAGACAGTGAATAAGAATGAGAGGGGGGGGGGGTACTGACCTCTTTCTCGTTACATCCAGCAGTCTTGAGATTTTCACAAATTACAGACCATATGTTAGTCAATTCAAGTCG
>JACMIF010000730.1:0-32656 GCA_014805445.1 Diplogasteroides magnus
TTTTGCTGTAAAATTACTATGTTCGTTGTACAATGTTCTGCCCTAAGCAATCCGTGTATAAAACAAGTAATGAACTCTACGAAAGTGAACTCGGAATCAAGGGAATGAACAGTAAAGCTGGAAATTTGGCGACAAAACCATCTGTGTGATTGTAGGAATTGAAAACAACGACATTCACGTTGTTGTTACGGCCTTTTCCCAAGAATTGACGACAATATCTCTCGTGCAGAAAATATGGTGTCGTCCGTTTGGGCACATAATCAATCACTGCATCGTAGGGTTCGCATCATGGTACGTTATTGACAGCCGTCCATTTCTAGCCATCTAAATCCACTCCTAGCGGTCGTCTGCGAAGTAAGTGACGACCACTAGGAATGAATTTAGACGGCTAGAAATGGGCGGCTGTCAATAACGTTCCGATCTACTGCATCAGCATCATAACCAATGTTCTTTTTCATCGATAACAGCACATGGAGTTGGTGAAAGTGATTTGATCATACCACTAGAAGATAAAATAGAAAATTCACTAAATATTCATTGATACCCCTACATGCATTGCCCTACAGATTGGTCCCGTTTTAAACTAGACTTTAAACATCGCCTTTTAAGTTGCGAATTCGATTCCTCGTCCAATTCCATATAGGAAGTAGCTCGAGCTGTATTTCATGTTGCTGAAAACCATAACCATGCACTGCGATTCGTTCCTTATTACAATTTTTACAATGGCATTGGAAAAGTGACAAAAACGAATACACCAACCAATCACATTCTCGAAAAAAAATGAACATCCTTCCCGTCAAGGCCGTAAACATCTATTTCTATTCAACCCAAAGTGTGACTGATTTGAAGAGCCATTCACTTTGGTCACACTTCATATGGGCGATGTGCAAAGTTCTCTGCATCTATCTTATTCCACAGAATTTAAACATTGGAATTTTATTAATCATTCCTCCCCTGGATCTATGAGACGATCACAGGGGTGGAGAATATAGTGGATTTTTTAAAAATCAACAACAATGTTTATCTCTCATTCACCATCTGGTCGAGTTGGAGTGGAAAACGCCTGGCGAAAGCGCTCGGGTTAGTACGGGCCATGGCGAAAGCTTTATTGAGGGTTCCGAATACTTGCTTGAACTCGTCGCTTCATCTCTTCGTTATCCTGTGTCGCTGGTAGGGCCGGTGGACCATTGGGGCACTTTCTTAGACCATCGTACGTATATAGGAGAATCTTGCTTGGGATTTTCAAAAGATTGCCATTTTGCCCTGAGTGATCGAAAAATATTTTATTGGAATCACATTTTACTGGAATTTAATTCTAATGCAGACGAAAGACACAAGGTGCATCTATCTACACTATCGACAAAAAGTATTCCACCAAAAAAAATCCTCTGTTATCTCAGCTCTCGGTTTTCAAAAAAATCTGAAATTATTCATGCAAATACTAGACCACACGGGACGTATAAGCTGAATAGGACGACCTTGTATCTCGAATGGCCGCTTCCCCATAAATAAATGAAGGTTTATATGGTATGCAAACCTTTGTCATTTTTTGTTTTTTTTTCTTTTTGTCTGCGTTCGAGAAAATATTGCTCTGGGTGACCCCACTTTTCAGCACCAATATCGATAGAGGATACAATCGCCACATGTTGTGGCCACTTCAAAAAAATATACCCCATGCCGATCCTTGATCATAATTTTTCGCACCATGATTCCCGTATCATGGTAATTTTGACCATGTATCATGGTACAATAATGAAAAAAAATATTTTTTACAAAACACATTCCAGAAGACACGGCAAAGGAGCTATATTTATGCGGTGTTGGCTATGGCTAATGGGGCCACTTGGTCCTAAATGATCATCTTTTGGTAGATCAGCTATCGTCGGCGTAGAAGTATCAGACATCTGAAAAGGGCCCCAAGCGCCCCTCCCCAAAAATAGCGATTTTCGTTGTATGAAGAGCTAGGCTCGTGAAATTTTCAGGGAAGTTGCCCCACCACCCCAGTATAATTATCGGCTACATAGACAGTTATTTTTCCTTTGCCCTTGTCTAGGGCGGTCGGAAAAGTGCAAAAAGGGGTCATTTTTGACGATTTTTCCTGCAATGGGGAAGCGAACAAAATTGAAGTCCACGTTGATTTGAAGTCCTCCTAAGGTGGACTGCTTTCAGCAAAAATTTCAGATTTTTTGGACCTCTCACAAAGAAATGGCAAAGGTTTGCATACCATATATACCTTCTTTTATTTATGGGGAAGCGGCCATTCGAGATACAAGGTCGTCCTATTCAGCTTATACGTCCCGTGTGGTCCAGTATGTGCATGAAAAATTTCAGATTTTTTCGAAAACCGAGAGCTGAGATAACAGAGGAATTTTGTTGGTGGAATACTTTTTGTCGATAGTGTACAATGTATCGAATCCTATCCTATCGAATATGAATCGAATCCTTGCAAGATTCGTTTCGTTCCTCTCTCTTTCATTCGTGTATCGGGTATACCCGCATGGCGGTCTCTAGTGTACATTTCATTCCTTCTTTCTGCATCTATTTCACACCCATGATTATATTCGCCTATCATTGCGTCCTCGTGGCCCTTTTAGTACCTTTGACACTCATTTCAATTGGAGAACGCCGTATACACAAAAGTACGCGGAAAGATTGTCAGGGCGGAGTTTGCAACGTTTGAGGAACAATGTTGACGTGTACCAAACATATACATACCTACGTCCATGATGACTGAAAATGTCAATATCACGCATATTGTGTCGCCCATTGAAATGTATTCATAGTCATATAATTGGTGAGACCGTCAGCATTTTAAGAACGGAATAACAGTGGTATTCAACTGCGCACGAAAAGTAATTGTATCTATACGATATAATGAACGCTGTCATCCAAATGCCTTCATTTAGCATCAGGTCCAACGGTAAGACTCTACGCATGTTCAACCCTTACCTGTTCAGTGAGTTGATTAAATTGGATTAATCAGGCAGACAACATTCAGCATATGAGTGGGATCCAATGGGTTTTCAGATAAATCTTCCAGAGTACGAGTAAGAAAAGACGTTTAGCTTTCAGTTTAAATTAATTCCCATACAGATCATACTACGACTATCTCGCTATCACTGTGTTCATCGTGTTTTCAATTGCTCTCATTATAAATATCGTCGCGCACTTCCAATGCTTCAGAAGGCGATCACAGATTTTGGCGGTCTAACGTCATCATTAAAAAAAGCATAAGTCGTTTCAGTCTTCATTTGCCACTCTTGATTACACTCTCATCTGCTTCACCACTGTAAAACTGCTCGTTCAAACAGTTATCGTTTTGCCTGCGTACATCAAAAAGGTACGATCGGATCCCGCTTTCGTCACAAAAAGTACAACATTTCAGAAGTGGAATTCTGACGCAAAAATTGTGCGTGTTCTTGTTGAATTCATCGACATTTTCGTTGATTACGGTAAGAAATTATTTTTAAAAAATAAATGAATCGACTTATTGAGGAGTTCTGCTTCTGTGCACTGTCTTAACTGTGAGCTGTTTTGTCGGGTCTTCGAGACTGGGATGGATCCTCTTTGAAAGGTTTCTCTAACAACAACGCAATCAATTCGCGCTTTTCATTTTCAGGAAAAAGTTGTTGGTTCTTGGATTGACCGCAGTTCTTTCGGCAGTGGTAGGCAATTTTGAGAAATATTGGAAAAATCGCGTTATTTCAGATGATCTCCGTGTCTCTTGTCGCATCAGGATGCAGAAAGGACTACGACTATTTGTCCAATGCAGTCTATGACTTTTGTACGCCCATCATCAACTTTGCCTCTCCTCCATCAGCAGATTTGATGATAAAGGCAATCACATACGCTCCTTTCTGCCCTCAATCAAGTCGTCCAGAATCTCTTCTCATTCTTCTACATCACATGCATTGCAAACCTGATAATTATGGCAGCAACCACAGCGAAGATTAGTTCATCCAGGTTGCACTCATTTCCATCTTTTCAGCCTAATTTAATGCCTAGAAACGGCTTGCTTCGACGAAAATTTGTCAGTGCGCGTGCATTCATTCCGTGCACATTTACAATGGTAATAATGTGTGATTTCTTTTTTGTTAGTAATTTCAAGGACGCGCTCGAATAACCAAATCTAAGGCGCAACTTTTCAGATTTCAATGTTGGCCTGCGCCTCTCTTCCCCTTCTACAGAATAACAATCAAAATCTATTCGTGATGAAGTACAGTAAAAATTTCCTTGCGCATATTTAAGAGTTCTAGATTCATCGATAACTTGATAACATTCGCAATTGCCAGCTCCTTTCCACTTGCCACCATTTTCACCGTGCGAAAAACGACAAAGTGGGAAAACATTTACTGAAATCAAGGGAGAAAGTCACTTCAGAACAATTCATGTGAGGCAAGAGCAGTCCTTCACAGTATCAGCAGCGTATCGTGAGAAACGATGTGAAATGAACACGAGACCAGCAAGTCCTTCGATGGATCTTGTTGCACTATGAATAGTTCTTCTTGTTGCATAATAGGTCAACACCTGCCAGTTGTATAGTTGCTTGAAGATACCATTAATCCACCTCCCGTTTTGTACCGTGACAGTTGTAGAAATAATGCATAAAACTTCTTTGTGAGAAGATAAATTTCCATGACTGATTTCGCCCTATGGAATCCCCATTTGAATTACACACATTTCCCTATCCTCTCAATGTGTTTGTGTAGTAGTCCACGTCAGTCTAACTGGAAAATTCACTCCTCTTCGTTGGGAAAAGTAGGCGAAACGATTCAGTCGGACATCCTTTCGTGAATAGTTACTCTCTTGTAATGCTGCTATCCGAGCAGTCTTGTGTCCACCGCACTGGGAAAGACAATCAGGCCGCGTAGAAAAATTACCTTTGAAATGGATTCACGAACGTATGTCGTAAGTGATTCGGATCATTTTCGTTCGCATCCTCAACCTTTTTGATAGAACTTTTTCCAATCTCCGCTGCGCTTGTTTTGAGGTCAAGAGAATGTGGTATATTCCATATTCCTGCACAGCAAATGTTGTCTTATTCCCAATGTCACGTCCTTTGCACGAACCGGGTCAATTCGAGGTCATAAAAGGCCTCGTTCACTTCAGTCTTCAACAATTGTGAAAGATGTTCATGTCTTCATCTCTCGCTGTCCCTTATGCCTTCAACATGCGACTATGCTTGCCCTCCACTTACCTCCAGTGTGTACCTTCAGTATAGTGTAAGCCCTTCATGCATTGGATTCACAATCATATGCCAGTGTTCATCGCTTACAGCATATTGTAAGTTATTTTTTTGGTAAGACATTGTCTCGTTTTTTCCGACTTCATTAAATGTTATCAGAAGTGTATTGTTAATATTTTCATATTTTTGTAATGATTTCAATTAATATTTTGCCTATCTTCGCTGTTAGAGAACAGTATCATGCTCCATTCCGCATTGTACATTCCAGTGACATTATAACCGTCGATAAAAATACATCATATGAAGTTATATCATGTTTCCGGAAAACTGCGGACAACATTTGCCATCTTTGCATTCATTTCGGTCCTGATTTTCATAGTCAGTCGAGTCGAAGTGGCCGCAGAGACTCTCCGGACGTTCAATGAATATTTAGCACACATAAAACATGATAAATATTCATGGCAAAAGTTACGCTTCATCAATGTGAAGTACAAAACGGTCATACCAACCCCAGCAGTGTTCTCCTGCGACGTCCGACATTGTACTTTTATGAAAATATTTCTTATCACTGCGATTAAACCCATTATGAAAATATATGTATGTATTATAATTAATAACGTAAACAAATTTCGCTAATCAATCTTCGTCTTGCATATTCCTTACATTTTTTCGTTCTAAAGTTTATTGTTGCAAATGTCACTTCGTCTTGCAGTACCCAATGCGGTTCTACCTACAAATTTCTTTCGAAATCGTGTATAGCGTTTTCTGATTAGCAAAATGTCAGACATCTCAGACGTCGTAAAATATTTACCTCATTCGTGCATGTGACGCGCCAATTATGCAATTGTACTTGTTATTATAAAACATCGTGACTTCATCTAGAAGTGAGCAAATCCCTCCATCTATCTACACAGAATATCCATGTTCAACCATCGACTGGTCCTTCGTGAGTACCCTCCACTATCATCTTGTTACATGACGATCTTTAGGTGATGACTCAACTTTGGTGTCCAGTTCAAATGCAATCGGAAACATCTCCGTGGGTGTAAATCTCACCGATGAATTCAAGAACAGGCGAGTGAGAGATGAAACTGATCGAAATCAGCTCTGAAGAAAGTAGAAATTGACGATAGTGATTGTAAATAAATAGGCAAATTTGTCGTCATTCTTCTCCGCGACTATCAGGGGGGGGGGGTGAGACAACCGCGCGGTGGAGAAGAATGACGACAAATTTTCCGAATGAGAACCCCTAATTGACAATAATGAAATGTCAGGCCTGAGTATTTCATTGTCGTAACCGTCCATGGAGAGATTGCTGTACTCGCTCTACTCGTCAATCTAATAATGCACATTCTAGCCTTTCGAGCGAGACGTCGCATCTTCGTTGTGAGGTTTTTAATGATTAAATTTTATGACCTTCTCTTGAATGCAAAAGATATTTCGTCATCACTCAATTTTTCAGTCTCCATTTTACATCATCGTCTACGCCCAAATGTGGTGCACCACAGTGAAGGCACTCATTCAATTTCTGTTCGTACTTCCCACTTACGCTAGAAAGGTGAGTCATTTAATCCTAAAATATCAATTAACGTTTTTAATTCCAGAACGACCCCGAATTCGGTGTTTTCTACACCAGTTTTATATTCTTCATGGATGCCCTGGCTGATTGGGGTAATCAATCAAATCGAGGGTAAGATGGAAACTATTTATCTCATAGGCATTATCCTTCTCTCTGCTATCATAGCCGCAAATAGATTCTGTGTCTTCGGGGCGCCGAAATTCTCTGTTCTCTTCCATCGGTAAATACATAATCTGTAACGTAAAACATTCTTTAATCGCAGCCGACCAACATTAATTTTCATTCTATTATCACTGCTTGTCGGTGCTGTAAGTTTATCATTCATGAACTAAATTGCTGGATATAAATATCGGTTCGTCGGTTTTTATCGGTCAAAGTGAAATTTGAGGCGTTATCACTTCTTCTTTCACTGTATGGCTGCAAGAAGAAGTACAACAATGAAATGCTGGCTTTCCACGATGACTGTCAAGACACTGATATGTACCAACAGCACAATGATGTCGGACTGGCAATTGCCAACGTTTGTGACTATCTGTAAGACCAATCAATAGCCGAGTTCAGGTGCTCCTCAATATCTTCTACGGTGTATGCATTCTAAATTTCACGTTCTATCTGGCTACATTCATCATCATTAGACTGCGAAGGTTTGACAAACTTAGTCCTAATGCAAGGGGTATTCATATAGACAAGCTCCAAGACTTCTGAGAGCCATTGGAAACGCACCCAATGCACCGGAAGTCATTCTACTCAAACAGGCCATATTCTCTACGAGTCTGTATACTGTAAGACAGGTCATAGATCTCTGAACTAATGTTATCATTCAGTTGACTGTACTTGTTTCTGCCATTCTGCCTGCTCTTTCCATTGATACAACTTGGTATTTCGTCGTCAGGTACAAAAGTCTCTCATTTCTAACCATCAGTGTCTTCAGCTATATCTCTAACATGCTCACAGTTACATTCTCGCTCGTTTTCCCTCTTTTATTCATGCTCTCGATTTTTGAAATGCGCAGGTATTCCCTATGCTGAGGCAAAACCTGAGATGTCCTCTTCAGGGCCTTGAACGAGATGATAGTTCCAACAGTAATTCGTAACCCACACTCAACAACGGATTCTGGGAGGACTAATGAGAGATCAACGGTAATTGTTACCTTAATTGAAATTGCAACCGATGTTATGCTCAGTCATCAATATCCAAATCTCACAAGGTCGTTCCAACTCTCAATTTCGCTAAGCTATCAAAGTCCACATCCCACAAGATTTGTCCAATTCGTCCACTATACGTTATTTCTAGAGAAGGGATTTATATTACCTCATTTCATAATTGATTATGCATTTTTTGTTGTTTGTTAGTTCGCCTTTCGAGAAATTGTCGCGTTTCAATTAAATTTAACTCCGTTCAGTGTTAAGGAAACCTATCAACATAATACAGATAATTTTTGGACGATGAAAACCCTGAAAACGGATATGTTCACGAAAAAACTTACTTATGATGACACCTTGTTTTTTTAAACGATATATGTGGTTGCTGTTTCGCTTTTCATGACAGTGTCGCGTTTCAAATAAATTAGCTCCGTTCAGTGTTAAGGAAACCGATCAACATAATACAGATCATTTTTGGAAAATGAAACACCCTAAAAAACGAAAAAATAAAGATGTTCAAAAAAAAACTGACATATGATGATACCTTGTTTACTCAACGGAAATCGATAGAGGGAATCAGGACGATCATTTTATTTATCTGACACTTTTTCTGAAAGTGCCTGTATCATGGTGCAAACGACGATTGTTTTCGGCGAGATCCGAACCTGCGACCTTTTGGCTTCTAATTTTGGGGGTAGTCGACCCAATTCGACATTTAGATGTGAATTATTGAACTCAGTGTGCTCGTCGTAGTCAGTGACAAAAGTTTCAGATAGGATTCATTTTTTTGCTGTGCCAAGCATATTTCACTCCTGTCAGATAGTGGACGGTAGAATATCTAAGAACTCTTTCACATTTTCCTAACAGAATTGTAAATGATTGGAACCAACTTAGCAATATTGTTATTCTCTCCCCTTCCCCACACACTTTCCGTGGCTCCATTTCTCTTACCGCTTAATTTCTTTCTAGTCATATTACTTGTATATAATATCAACTGATGGCCTCGTTGTCATCTTTCTATCACGCTTGCCTTCAATTGTATTGTATCACCTTTATGATTTATCCCAATGTACGATTTCTGACTCGCAAGCGATAAACTTATTAATATTTATTCCTAGCATGCAACGTAACTGAACTGTTGTCTCGAATTAGTTGAGTAACCTGCTGCGTTTTTGAGATACTCTCATTTTTGCATTCTATTTCGTGGTCTTCCCCTTCGCTCTTGAATCAATTTTTCAACTGCGAGAATGAACATCATTCAGTTGGGATGCATGATATTTGCGTTGAATCCTTTATCGATGCGTTCCTTACAAGGAATATAGTGACCGTATATGTATGGGTTGGATAAATTTGGGTTAGTTCTGAGTCAGAACTTCTGACATTGCACATTCGTAGTGCCACTAGTGCTTGTGGTGCTTTTCAGTGTTAGCTCTTCTTGCACGAGTGTTGGCCGTGTCTGCATTGCGAGAATGACGAGTCACAAGGGCGAATTGGTCCGTGATGGTGTCTGTCTTGGTCTTAATCGAATTCTATTGTCCCTGTACAAGAATTACTCTAGGATATCGCATTTGGGAATAAATTGCTAATTTTTTTCTCTATTTACTTGTTCTCTTCTGCTCATCATAAACGACCGGTCGTCCGAACGAATGAAAAGACAACTATGGTGCAGGGATTCTAAATCGGCAGTAAAGTTCATTCATCTATTCAATCTTGTCTAATCCCCTCCGAACGGTTGCCACTATGTTCGATAGACGACCGCTCCGCTGTGATCAGACGAATGAGAAATGCACCTTCTTACCGATGTATAAACCCTACTATGATGCACTTTGTTCCCCAATGGGGCACCCCATATATCTCTCATTACCTTATCATGGGTAAGTCCCTGATACTCGAATGTGAAGTCAGAGTTACGAATGAATGACGTCTGCTCTCCCCATGCAATGTTGTTCACTCCAAGCACTTCGTCGTCTGAACGAAGTCTTCATTGCAATGGCCAATGACTGTTGTGTAGGGATCGCATTATGGAACGTTATTAACAGCCGTCCATTTCTAGCCATCTAAATTCACTCCTAGCTGTCGTCTCTGCGAAATGAGAGGCTACGGCTAGGATTGAAGTTAGACGGATGTCAATAACGTTCCATAGGGCGATCCGTAGTTCGGAGTGTGACCTTTCGACCAGAGGGAAGCAACAAAGTCTGCTCCTTTCTCCTCTATCATATCAATTGACCTGAGGATCGAGGCGTAGTCGTTCTGAAGAAAGGACATATATTCGGATGAATTACAAGTGCGCCATGGACACTTGCGCCAACACTCTCGTATTTTTGCACGGCGCAAGAGTCCTTTCATCATTATCGCGCAAATGTCCATAGCCTGAAATGGTCCTACCTTCTCGCATGAAGCATTCTCCTTTCCACACTGTTCGTAGCTTGCGGTAGGTGATTTGCAGGTTCCAGGGAAGAAGCCATCCTGAATCAGGGAATGTTATCCTCATTGTTCAGAGTATATCACCACTGCAGAGCATGCAGCGGCATCCTTCATCATGGGCAGGAGACACATGCACATTCCTCGATTCGCTCCAGAGATGCCAACAAGAGTATCGATCTGAACGAAGCATTCCCTTTGGTGTACTGTATGCTACAGTATGGTTTCTAAACCAGCTTTAATTTTATGCGAGAAAGTTCATGGTCTAATCTCCGTTATCAGGCGTATGTGATAGACAACTGCTTCTCGGAAAGTAGACGTATGCTAAAAGAACTTTCACCCATATTATTGCGGGTTTAGAAACGATAATGAACGCTTCTGCAGACACCTAATGCTCAGTCATCATTGTATTCTTGTTTCATTTCGTTACAGCCAACATCGAATATTTTTGATGCGCTCCTGCCATCTTTTTGCGTTCCTACAGTATACCTTGTTAGAGATGGACTCTCCAATGTCACACAGTTCCTCAGTCAGCACTGCCTGTCCACCCTGTATAGCCTTCCTCGCGAGGGTGACTCCCATTGAGTGCGCGATGATGTCTACCTTCTCTGCCTGTCAGGGTTACCAGTTTGTATGCTAATTTAACTTTGTTTGACGGATCATAGGTACATATCGAAGGCATACAGTTTTTGTGAAACATGACTAATCCCACATACTAACTGCGAACCCTACTGCCTGTGAGTTATTGGATCTTGGATGGAGTTCTCATGTCTCTTGTTTGAGTACCTGAGTGTATGCAAGGACTGCCTCGATCAAGCGACGGAGTCCAATGATGTTTCTGCATGAAACACGACTGCAATGTCAGTATTGTCCCTTTCCTTCTGCGGATTAACAATGGTTGGCAGTTTGACTACTTTATGGCTTAATAGCAATGAAACATAACCCATAAAGTAGTCATACTGCCAACCATAGGATGAACATACTTGTGCGCGGCGTTAGTCCGATTGCGGTCTCCATATGTCATTCCATACAATTCTCCAGTGTTGTATCCTTTGGACTGAAATGTATTTTCCGGTTGAAATGCTAACGAACGCTTCTGCAGTCACATACAGAGTAGTTCTCATTGTGTTATTGTTTCACATCTACACGGCCAACGTCGAATATTTGTGATGTGCGCCTACCACCTATTTGCTTTGTATTGAAAACATGAAAGTTCTACTGTACGTTAAAAAGTTGATCTTTTAGGCCGCTGAAAATAGAAATGCAAAAACCTTGAAATACTCCACATTTCTCGTCCATCCTGTTGCCAGATCACTGTAGAACAAAGCTGAATCCGAGTTTCCATGCACGAAAATCACGGGCTGACGATCAATCTGAACGAGTGAGCTAACAAACGAGTACATATAAGAAATTCTCTAAAGCAACAAGTCCAACCTCTTCATCCCCTTCCTGCTTCCCTCCAAAAGTTCCTGAAGTTCCGTACTTCTTGAATGCCTCAAGCACTCCTTGGTTCTTTTTCGGGTTACTGTAAAAGGAGATTTTGCAGCTGTTTCCACAAAATAGCTTGTTTCAGCGAAACTGGGACTAATTTCAACTCACTAAGGATGAAACGTTTTGAAAATAATACCTCTTCAAAAAATTAGTCAAATTCTCATAAATGGAAAGGTTCCACCTGATAAATAAAACAGATGAAGCTAGATTGATCTCTATTTATGGTAATTCTCTACAGGCTTCTCTAAACCGAGGTGCCATCTCAGGAGTCGGGAATTGATTGTGCCTTTCCATGAATGGCATAGAACCGGAAAAATGAGTGAGCACCGGTCCCGAACCCCCTGCTAGGAACTGCCTCAGCAGATTCCCGTCCCTGAGGAGTAGACCTTTGTTTTTGTCTTACTCTACCTGGCGAGGAATTTGACGAAATTAGGAGTGAAAGGACCATTCTCCTGATCCTGAGCGGATACGGTAGAAGCGAAGAGGCACTGCAGGAAAAGGACTAACATCGCTGGGTCCTTTGGTCAAGGTAGAGATTGCGCAATTCAGAAGGAGTTCTGAGGACTGTAAGCTGTCCTTATGGGCTGTTCACTGCCTCCACCGTCACCTTTTAAGGCGGATTTCGAGATTTTCTCGTTCCGTCTAGCCTCTCAACATCTGCAACATTCTTTCTCCGTTATCTGCAAGGGTGGGGTTTGTGTTTTTTTTTCTTCTGTATGCCAGTCATGTCCCCACTTTATTCGGGTATACGGCAGGAGAGAGATGAAAGGACAAGAAGGATGAAGAAGACTTGCCTCTTTTCCTGATCTTCATCTCTCGATTACCGTTAATAAAACATCGTGCCTTTGAATATGAATATTTTCGGACTTTGTTCGATAATGAAAATCATTCAAAATTTCGGCTATTCGAAAAATGATGTTCGACGACACCTTGTTTTCTCAACGAAAATCGATAAGGGGTGAAATATGCATTTTTTCCTTGCTATACTTTTTCTGAATATTTCTGAATATAATTGTGCAAAAGACGTTTATAATCGGACGAACTCAAACCAGCGACGTTTCGGTTACTATTTTTGATCAGAAGTGATCTACATTGACCGCGATTTTGAAGACACTGATCGACCAAATTGTGAAATTGAAGTATTTATTGGCATGTAATATTTATACGTTTCATCTGCATGTCTGTTGCATTGAGGATTGTCTCTTATCTTACTTTTACCAATTATAAAAAATTAATTTCACAAAATGGTATCTATTGAAAGTTGTTTTATCTCGTAGAGAGGATCGAGAATCACTACACTTTTGGTGGGTTGAGACGGGCATGAAAATTACATATTTTTATAGTGCGAACTTTGATGATGTTCCTACCTCTCATTGCCAAATTCATTTTCAGACAATGATACATATGTGTTCCATTGAACTCGTAGTGGTATACATAGTTTGGGACAACAATTTTCATGTTTTGTCCCCAACGCCTCCAATTTTTGCGTAAGAACGTCGTGGCATTCCATTCAATAATTGTAGCAAGTTACGATGGAGACAGCGAGGACGTCAAATATTGTGGATGAAGAACTCGATTAAGAACACGCAAATTATCCGCTTCAACGGAACGTAAGGCATCAATCTATTTATTTATGCTGCCAAGTCCTAAAACAAATTACACAAATTCAATTTACTTTCACTATTATTGTGGAAAACGGAATTGATATAGCTGGTACACAAGTTACATTCTTGCGGTCTCAAAGTCTGATCGCAAAGTGTCAATTTCTTTATATTGGTATCATGAAGCATATCTGAAGTCCTCTGTGAACATACGAATTTGAGCTATTTTTCAAATTATTTGGATGTAGACTAATTATAATTGAATTTTGAAATCATTTTGGATACATTTGAATATGTATCAACCGAAAAATCGATGAATGTCTCATGGCCATAGTAATATTCAGAATTGTTTCACGGCCTCTTAATATGTTCGGATAATCAACAGGAGACACGGAATTTATCAATTCCGTTTTCCGCAATAATAACAATGCACTTGGCATCTTTCGAAACATGTGCAGTATGCGAAAGGAGACCAATTTCTTTCTTTATACTACCGGTTATTAAATCCGTAGTAAAGTGCGTTTCTTATTAAAATTTCACAGCTCTTCTAATCTGTTATTTCCAAATGAGAAGTGCACTTTACTACCGTTTTAGAAACCATATTTGATACGTCCTTATTCAACTAACAAAGAAAGGATGAAAATAAACAATCGAAAAAGGGTACTGTAGTTAATCTTCATAAAATGCAGCATTTATTTAGTGTGAAGTTATTGGAAGTTTCTCTGGTCTCGAGTTGGATAGTCGAGCAAAATCTAATTTGAAAGTGGATGAAGGTACACATTTCCGTTGACGGGTCATTATTGTATCCAATAAAAATGAGTCTCTTATTAACATTTGGCAGACAACTGTTGCTGACACTTGTGGGAATATAATATACTCTGGTAAAGGGCACATTCGGTTTAATATCATCGTATACGGTAGACGTTTTTGGATCGCTGACGGAGGAGAAATGAAAAAGACGGAGACTGAAACGACATTTCATTAGTACCTGATCCCGTTCGCCCGTCACACTTTTCATAACTAAGTTCAAAGTGCACCAAATGGGACAAACGAAAAGCCAATCGATAACACTGGACTTTCCTTCTCTCATTTAAATTTTGCTGTGTAAAGGCGCTGTCGATTATTACTTCAAGTTCGATCCACTGAACGTATAAAAAATTTCCAGATGCAGAACAAGTTCTTCTTGCGTTGGTGTCCGCTTCACGTTGGTTGACAAAGGCTCATGAGAGTAGATTCATACTGGATCTCATTAGGGTCGGCGTAGGTATTTCCACTGCTCATCCTGCGTGATGATGGTAGAGATCTCCAATCAGATCGCGAAGTGTATTAATTTTTCTAACTCATCGTCGATCCGTTATCAATAAGCTGCGATAAACAACAGCTCGGGAACGAGTTAATGAAAAGGGATGCACTGCGCGATACGATTGGAGATCTCTAGATGATGGAGGAAGTGAAGTGAACTCCTGGTCGGGGAGATACTGAGATTGGTAGAGGAGAGGTCGATGCGGCACTTGAACTGAAGCATGTCAAATTAACATATTCGATTCGTTTGCGCCTCTGTGGTTCGCTTCATTGTAGCGACGAAAAATGGGCAACCTGAATTTCTATGATACTTGATTGCCCTTTCCGATGGGTCAGATCAGTGGACCGTCCTTGTTGATCATGTGTTGTACGCACAGTGGAGGATTTGAAGTCATTATAGGAGCCGCAAAGGGAGATTTATTTGCATGCACTTTCGGGTTCACTTCTCTCCATTCCTCCACTTTCTCGTCGTCAGAGCGGTCTACTCTGACAACGAGAGAGTAAGTGAATAGGAGAGAAGTGATCCCGAAAGTGCATGCAAATAAATCTCCCTTTGTGGCTCCTTTAAGACTCAGGATTCTTCGTTAGGGGTATCACACCACGAGATTTTAAAGAATCAAAGGCGTAATTGTAAAAACACTGGAAAAATTCGTATGAGCCAGTCGTGCCTTACACACTTGCGAGTTGCTACTGTTCGGTGTGACATGCCGAAGGGAAATATCTTTCACTTAAACCGACATTTCCCGTGTTTTTTCTCATTTTGCGTCATCCTCACAGGCATATCATCTTCCCGACGCCCGCCACACCACCTTATGCATTCAGCTTGTGGTGGACAGAGCATGAATGATGGGAGAAGAGCGGCTCCAGAATGGATAAGGTGGAATAATATTTAGCCATGTGTGCTTTCTTGGCGAAGAACAACAAACGAAAGAGCGCCAGGCACAGCACGTATGATAACTTGAATTGGCCATTACGATAAAAAGCTCAAATGCCGCCGATAGCGTATTTCGAGTAATTGTAGTCGCTACTACGTCCAACCTACTACAGATTTGTTTCTTCCAAATAATACGGCCGTGGCATTCTCCTAAAGCTTCAGCCATCGAAAAATGATTTCATTTTCTTTATTCACCTACGCCTGTTCCATCCAATGCATTGAAGAGCACATCAGTTACGGAAAACCGGGAGAGTATGTACTTCTTTATTGTAAAATATCTAACATTCTTTCTTACACACTTTCATGAGTATTGTAAGATCTTCTACATAGATAGCTCTCCCTAAAAATTTCAAATTTAATTCTGTCGCCGTTTAGCTATATAGTAGGATCAATAGTAACGAACGTGGATTTGTCACTCGTCGAGTCTCATTTCACTTGGTCTCTCATACAAATAGCAGCTGACCGCTCAATTTAGACGCTCAATTGATATTTGACGAATGACGCATGTGCTTTATTATTGATCCAGAATATAAAACCATTTCACAGTATCATGGTTCCAATAGGGATCAACGCAATAATTCGCTCTGTTGAAAATACTCACCTGCTTGATTCGAAAATTGGATTAAAATTTAACCCATAATGCACGGAAATAATGATTATGGAGAAAAATAACGATAGAATTTAGAGGTGGAACATTTCACTGTAACTCTTTCATGTTCCGTTTGTGCATGCAGCACCATAGATTTAGGACAATTGTGTACATTGCAGCATTTGCGAAGGTGAATATTGCATTATGGAATTTGAAAACTCAAGCTATCCATGGCCGAGAAAGGTTTATTTCTCTAGACAAATTAAACGTTTTAAATAATGCTCGTTTTTCAGGGATGCGGTTTGGGAGGGCCCTTCTCGTACTTGGATGATGGCTGCTATGGAGAGCCCGTTCAAGGTTTGTGCTACTGCAGGTGATAATATGTAAAAAATAATAAAATTAAAATAATATCTAACTCCAGAAACAGCTCCATGTGCAACGTTGCCGAGAATTTCGATTGGACGGCAAAGCGTAGTCCGAGATTGACTTGCTTTGAAAACGAGGTAAACCCATTCAAATTTCAACTTGAAAATCGACGATTGTTTCTTGCAAAAATGGAAGAGGAATTTTTTTGAACGTATTTACTCGGCCATAAATAATCTGATGGATGTTTTATAATTAGAGCTAATTTATGAATAATATGTGGCGGAATGCACCGGGAGGCGGTGTGCTACATACTCATGGGTTGATTCTCCAACAGAAGACGCCCTCAGTAGGTGTGAAATGAACATATGAAATATATAGGAAAAATATGATACAATCAGATTCTGCTACAGTGAGCTTACACCTCCGACACGATTGACCACGTTCGTTTTCATGCTATGTTTACATAGCATGAAAACTTCTTCAGATTCTTTACAAACGTGCCGATGCTTGACCGATCTACGGATGCGGTTATGATGGAGCCATTCTTCAGAGGAGTCGAATGCGATTTCGAGGTTCATCAACCTGCTTACAGATTGCTATCCGAAGATTGAAATATTAATTCTGGGAATTATACTAACGAGTCTATCGCCCCAGGATGAATAGACCGTCTGAAGACAGGGGAGAATGAATACAACAACTTCCAAAAATACGAACAATTTCGGTTACAAAAGTTAGAAAACATTTGTATCCGTCCTCTTACGCATTTACACAGAATTTCATTGCAGAACTGTTCAGCCGTTTTCGAGAAGAAGCTCCTGGCGCTGAAATGGCCGTTCAACAACAGCGTCCGTTGCCGAATAGAACCCCATGCTCAAGATGAGGTGATTTTGGATTAATTCTAACCGGCTAAAATACGTGCCTATGTATATTTACAAAAGTTAACTTTCTATCAGTAAGTATTAATTAAAAATTCTTCATAAAACTGCGTTGTGTTACGATCTTTTGTAAGAAACTATGATCGAGCAGCCAATTTGCCTGATTCCCTACTTTCTTTGCTGACCGTTATATCGTATGGAGCTAGTACTTTCGTTGAAAAACAGCTCGATTCGTTATTATTTCTGGTATAGTCATAGGAATATCTTAATTTTTTTAGGAATTATGTTAATTATTTTTTCTGTAGTTCTCTCAGGCTTATCGCTATTGCAACGCACAATTCTGCTACATTTGGCGGGAAAATCATCATAACGGGGACAACGATCAATTCGCCCGTGGATGTTTGGTGGTTGGCGATCCAATGGCTGTGAGAAATTTCACGGTGCGTTGCTTTTCTGACCTCCTCGAAAGATACGTTAATAGATAACAAACATTTCACCGTGTTATTCAATAATAATTGGAATAACTTATTCCTATCAGATCATATGTTCTGAGTAAAAAGGGTGGCATTCGATTAGTAATAAATTGTATTTGCTTCTCTGTAGCGAGTCCCCCAAGAAAACTGATAGAGCGTTGATTCGTCGTCGAGACGTTCCTTATGTTATTAGTTTTTTTTTTGGACAGATGCACGATTTTACGTAAAAGCCGAACTTTTTTGGAACAATATATTTTTTAGACGATGTACTTCTCGTTTATCGACAGGGAGTATGCAATTTGTGACGAAGACGATTGTAATGAGAATTTCGAGCGGGCGCTGAGGTCTATTTCGAAATTGTCCAATCGCTATCTTCACCAAATTCCATTTGTATCCATTTTTACAATGCAACTTGCTTACATCATGAAATAAATGCATGTTGTATCCATGCAATTGTATTCGATACGTTGTTTGTCCATATATTTCGACGCGTTTGAAACAGTGATTTTGACACTACATTTGCCTCATGATTCAAACAAAAAGTGTGAGAGAGCTGTAGCCAGCAGACAGGGGAGAACTATTTCGTCAGAAGACGAAGCCATGAAGATGAATGAAGAGATTGTAAGAAAGTCATCAATTGCTAAATGTATGTGGCGCGAGTGAACTATGTGCCAAGAATATTTGCGTCATAATGGTGAAATGGACAGATGCACGATCCTTCCATTTCACCATTGTGGCGCAAATTTCCATGGCTCTAGTACATTCTCTTTCTCTAGTTATTTCCGAGCAGTTCCCCTACTCCCAAACTACTCTTCACTCCGCTCATAAACCCCCTTGGACAGTTACGTTGCCGTCTCTACGTCACTCGAGTGTAGAAATGCTGCAACCCGGTTGAGCAAGAAGAATGTAAGATTTCGTTGGCAAATTGTAAAGCGTTTTGCAAACTGTGGAGAACTCCAACTTCCCCATTCTCCGTCGTCTCTCTATCAATACAATTGCAAGCATCGGATTTAGTTGGCAGCAAATTCGGCGAGCGAGAAGTGAGAAAACTGGAGGGAGAGAGGCGATGCTTCTCCAATAGAGTGCGCGGGGCAATGAAAACGTGGGGGAACAAATGGCATTTCATTAAGCGAACAGGACGCCCAATCTGACGACTAAAGAACATATGAAATGAAGTGACATATTTGCATTATTTAAGTGTTGATTTCACGAGATGACGGTTGTTTTGTTGGGAATGATGCACTGCAGTTGGGAAAAGGAGACAATATTGCATGTAAACAGGCGCAGGCCTTCTCTCTTTCAATCCCCATCGTTCCTTTCGGTAACCCGCTTCCCGAAACTACTGCGGTAGGGAACGGAAGTATTCATCGCTCGCTCGTTGCCTAATCGATCATTGTACAACCGTTCCTCCGTAGTTCATCGTATTCGATTAAAATCGACCTGGCCACTTTCTTCTACATATCTGCGATCGTCTTGCGCTCTGCACAGACAACCGCTCAGTCAGGAGAGGAATGAATGACACAATTGCCTCGGTCAGAGACTTTGATATAGACGGAACGAGCCTTGCACACACGCTTATATGAAGTGTGACTAAAGTGAATCGCTCTGCAAAAGAGTCACACTTTGGGTTGAATGTGCTGCGGAATGGAAATAGATGTGTTCGTCCTTGGATGGCCTTAACAGGAATGTCCATTTCGAGAGTATGCATTGCGCAATATTATATGCAAGGTACTATTAGATTGGTACATAATTTGTGTCACTTTTCCAGTGCCGTTGAAAAAAATTAAGAGGGAAAGAATAACAGTGCATTGTTGCCTTCACGTGCGCTGTCAGCACTAATGTGGGCACTTCAATTCCGTTAGCAAAACGGCACTCGTTTCGCATCTGCGTCCTCCATTGCGCGGTCATCTCTATAACGCAGTGACGACCGCTAGGAATGAAGTTAGAGTTCTGGGAATCGAAAGAAGCGTTTTGAATCGGCGATGCTAGTTAGCACCGTACGATTTCATCAATTTCTTCTATTGCCAGCGCTATAGCTTCATTCCTAGCTGCCGTCTCTGCGCTATAGAGATGACCGGGCAATGGAGGACGCAGATGCGAAACGAGTGCCGTTTTGCTAACGGAATCGAAGGGCCCACACTAGTCAGTCTACACGCCGTTGCCACCATTGAGTCACTTCCGCAAGTCCAGCAGTATGAAATACAGTTCGAGCTCCTATATGGATTTTGAAAGGCGATTTTTGCACATCCCGCCGTAATGGCGACACGCCGAATAAGAACTGCCGATTTGGATCAGGGACGTTTAAAGACCGGGGCGTATTTGAAACGGAACATTTTGGGACGGCAAACACCGTTATCTGCCGGGAGGGAGAAGTAAGAATTAATAGGATATGACGAGAGTTCTTAAATGTCCCGGTTCTAGATCATCCCGGTTCTTAAACGGCAGTTCTTAATCGTGGTATCGCTGCCGTAATGGGATTACACGAGATTGTCTTGTGACTGACCATATGGGGGCCTTGGTTCAATTTGACGTGGAAAAGAGGATGGTCGAGATGATATTGGAATAGGAGAAGATGAGGACTCTCTTTTTTCTTCAGTCACTGTCAGACCCAATGTACTTTTTCGTGTGAATAGCCTTCTACAGTCTCTCCTTCACCACCCACACCCCCCCCCCACCCTCTCTAACGCGCAACTACGACGAAATCATAATCTTTCTCGCCTAACAATTTTATACAGTTTGGGGGATGAGATAGAGAGAGAAGAGACTCTCTCCCCCAATCGCTCCTTGCATTCACTTCATAAATTTCGTCATTGTCAAAATTCTCGTCTCAGAATTTCACGGCCCAGTTTCCCATTTCGGCGGTAAAACTATTTTAGTTGTAGAACTTGCGCATTACAATTACTGACAAGCGTTGTTTGAGTAACAACTGCGTACCTGCATTTTATCTACACGTGACATTTACAGTACGATTATAGGAGTGTGTACTGTAAGTAAGAACGACATGCCTTAAGCATGAGACGTATGATTTATTCTATAGATGCTATAAGTAGGCACGGATAGGAACTTCAAAGATGAGACAAGAGAAGTGATGCATTTGATAAATAGCGTCTAGAGAGAACTGGTGTTTGTCTTTGCCATTCTGCGTTCCACTGTCTAGCTAGTTCACTGTTTTACTGTCAAGCGAGACAACCTCTCATTTTTGCACAACGAAGCTGTAGAAATCTTGCTTCGATCGACTCACAGCCTTAAATCGCCGCTTCAAATTATCTTCTAGGAAATATTCCAAACTTGTCTGCGCGGTTGTCTCTCCCCTTACAAACAACAACATTCAAGAGAAGAATGACGAAAAATTTACAGATTTAGAACCGCTAGTGGCAACCAACTGCTCTCATATATCAACCACACTATATGTAAATATGCGTGCAACTATATATGCTGTATATCTCCTGCCGCGTGGGGCAGTTGGCTTTGCCTATTTGCTATTAGTGCTTCCATCGTCAAACTGTTTACGACTGCTAATAGGCGCATGCAAATGAATGAGCGAGTGAAACGATAGACGCTTGGACAATGATTGCGAAGATGAACGTTGTCATTAATATCGTAAAAAAAGACTTCTACGCACATATGAAATGAATCACTGAACGTGCTCTACTCCCCCATCGTGTTCTGATCTGCAACTTGTGCAATGTTGCAATCAGCGTTAGTCTCCTTCTCTTCGTTTCTCCCTTCATCTTCTCCTTTCTTGATTTCTCAGTGGAAAATATTTCAGCCGCTATTCGCCCCCAGAAACTTTCGCTTTCTAATCAACCGTTGGTTGTTTGCCCATCTCGTCATTCTTTGAACATGATATGCTGGGACGATCAAGTAAAGCAGCTAACTTCCCCGTCCTACTCCCGTTTCACTGCTTGAATTGTCCACTTTACAATCGTCTTGATCCGTTGCCGAAAGTTTTTACGAGAGCGCCAAACACTATTAGTTTAGTACCACCATGAGAATGGACGGAGCAGCTCCCGCCAACAGAGGTCAGGCGGTGACATTTTTCAGCATCAGCAAACAGATACCCAAAGGTATGGTCGCAGGAGCAGATAGTACATGTTCTAGATCGGTAAAATAGTCGGCCCTCTTCTCCGCATCGCAGTTTTCTATTTACTTATAAGCTGATGGGACAACAGCGCTGTAGAGGAGAATGACGACAAATTTACCGATTTTGAAGCCCTGTTACATCGCTATGAGGTCTTGGAGGAAACGCATTAGCAGTCCGACCGGCGTTTCCGCTTGCAGCTATACACCTGAATTAAGGGAGTACAACTTCGGTTTGCAATGCTAAGTTTACAGGAATCAAGCGACACTGTGGAATGTGCAGACAACACGGAATACTGGCGCAGACGCTCAATCATAAGTGCACATTCAAGAACTGCAACTGCAACAAGGTACGTATATATGGAAGGTCGCGCTCTTTCACTGAAACCATCTTTCGTGCAACCTGGTACGGCAGCGACGGTCGATCATGTCCATGCAGATTAGGATAAGAAGAGAACAGGCAAAGGTGTTCATTAGGACGGAGGACCCGGATCATGTTGAGGTACGGCTGATGGAGAATTGGCTGTTCTCATATTAGGGTGTTCCATATATTTTTACGGTATTTTGAATTATTTTCGTATCTTCTTTCATAAGCTATGGTTCCATTTCAAAATTCTACATATGTTTGTTCCCTTCGAAGTTATTTTGCTGGGCATACTAGGTTTGACCTGGGTTGTGGAATGGCTACATATGAAAAATTTGATTAGGAGTCATTTTTGAAGTGATTTTTGAAGATCAAATCTTCTGGCCTTGATGTGTATTAGAATTTCTTATAATTTTATTGGAGATAGCTGAGAACATGAGCTTTACATCTAAGCTTCATTTGAGGTTTAAAGTTGTTTCTAGAAAATATGAAAGATAAAATTGTAAATCCGAAAAATTCTGGATTGCTAATGTTTTGCAAGTCGCAGTTTCAAGGCCGATGATCACCAGTACCTCTAACGTGCCCATAATAATTGTACTATACAGTACTCATAAAACCACAAATAGGCATATGCAAAGCGCAAGCCTTGTTTGATATAATGGCCTAAATCCATTTTGAGGGTATATTCTTCCCTAAGGTAACGTTGCCGGATGGACTCAACTGCTCTCTCCATTTTTATATAACCAACGCGCATGCGTAACTAGAAAGAAAAATAGCTCTAGAATCCTAAAGATGGACTCTTTCGTTCTAAGGCAGAAACGGAATAATTACTTCACTGGATTTGAAATGGCAACGGTTTGAATGTCATCGATGAAAAAGCAAAGGTGATTTCTTGCTAATTTTCCTGAGCTACTATTCAAACTAAGAGGGACGTGAAACGTGATAGGAGATGTCCCGACCAAAGCACTGTATAACCATGGTGGTTGAAAGCCACCACTGCTTTAACGTGAGAAATTAGCCGAGGATTTTCAAAAAAACCGTAAAAAATTATGGAACAACCTTATATAAGTTCTTCTCAGATCGTGCCCCCACTCAAGACGATACAGGGCCCAAATGCCGGTTATTTCTGCCAAAGGTGTAGGAATCATGGAATCCTTAAGTGGAAGAAGGTTAGAGCGTCAGATGCTTAGATACATCAGAGCTTGTCATTTGATTATATTAGGTTGGTACATAAGTAATGACCCAATCTTTTGGATTTCCATATCTTGAACATTTTGAAAGGTACTGATATGGGGCTTGACCTATCACATGGTGGGGTCATGCCCTGCTGCTCGTCTTCTCGACTCCCTCTCCCTCTCCGCAGTCACTCCGGCGCGATTACTCGAACTTTGCAAACCCATTTTTTTTCCGACCACATTTTTGGATTTTTGGCCGCATGTTTCGTGAAGTTGATATAGAATCGAACTATCAACTGTTATTTGTAGGCAAGTGAAAGCCCGACGCCTCTGGGCAGCCGATTGCTCAAATATCAAATTTCCACGGAATTATGATCGAAAAACCAAGACTATACGAAAAACTGTCAAAATGCAGATAGCCACATCTGCTTCATAGGGTAAGCGGAGAATAGTAGGAGTATCAAAACTGTAGCCAGAGAACCGGATCCCTCTTGAAATACGACTACAGTGGCGAAAAATGTGATTTTTTGAATATCGATTTCGGAATTTTTGGCCAAATCATTAACAACTTGGTTCATTCCGACTCTTTCATGTTCACAAATCACCGTTTTGATACTCCTACTATTCTCCGCTTACCCTATGAAGCTGATGAGGTATCTGCATTTTTACAGTTTTTCGTATAGTCTTGGTTTTTCGATCATAATTCCGTGGAAATTTGATATTTGAGCAATCGGCTGCCCAGGCGCGTCGGGCTTTCATTTGCCTACAAATAACAGTTGATAGTTCGATTCTATATCAACTTCACGAAAAATGCGGCCAAAAATCCAAAAATGTGGTCTGAAAATCATGAGTTTGTAAAGTTTGAGCAATCGCGCCGGAGTGACTACGGAGAGGGAGAGGGAGCCGAGAAGGCGAGTAGCAGTACATGACCCCACCATGTGATAGGTCAAGCCCCATATCAGTGCCTTTCAAAATGTTCTAGATATGGAAATCCAAAGAGTGGGTTACTTATGTACCAACCTAATAGTCGATAAAATTCAAGCTTTCCTTAACCTCTTTGATCATTAAAAACGATACTTGGACAGGAAATTGACTTGTTTTGTATATTTAATCACCTCCTCCCTAACTTTCTCGCCTTCACTTTCGCTTTCTCAACGGTCACTCTGCGGTGCGTCAGCTAGAAAGTTTTCGAGTCGACTCAAAACAGGATGAACTATGAATTCCGGCAAGGCGAGAGAAAAGGAACATTCGACGATTCAAGGAGTTGAAAAGGGAACAAGTGTGACTTTCGATCTATGAGCGGTTATGAGCATGATATAGTCGGGTACATAAACTTTAGTTTTAGTTTGAGATTAGTATAGCGGCACCCCTTCAGTATTCTGTCCCGATCTCTCACAACAGAAACCTTGTGTGTTGTTACATCCAAGATCAGAGAAGAGACGGTAACGAACGACTATTACAGAACCACAAGAAAGACTGCGCGTTAGCGAACTGCCGATGCGTTCAGTGTGACTTGATTGACATTCGGAAGGCACTGGACGGTCTAATCAATAATAGAAAGGCAAATGACAAGACACAAGGAGGTATCATATTCACTTCGTTTATTCAACACAACCGGTGATGCAGCGTAATCGCTCAGTTTCACGATTCTTTTTAAAACCGAGAGATTAAACTGCATCACACACACATTTCAACTCCATCCTTGTCAAAATTGTGACGAAAAGTGCTCTTTTATCGTTGCCAGTCAATAAAATTGTGAACACATTCAAATTTTTATGAATTACTATCGAATTGCAGATGGCACGGAGGTAATGGACAGTGGAATGACCAGTGTTCCCACTGCTTCAACCGACTCTCCGTTTATGGAGTCATGTCTATCATCTTCAACACTCGTTGCCGATAACGTCTCTTCGCTCTACCCCACAACAACGCTGACGAACGCCAATGTACGCACACTTGCATTTTATGCGTGCCTTTACCGGCACATCTGAACTAGGGTTTCTAAATCGGTAGTAAAGAGCATTTTTCGTTCGTCTAATCAACGCGGTGTGGTTATCTCTACTAGTGTGGGGTAGTCGATCCCATTGACAAAAATACACTACATTTCCTCTCATCTTGCGCGGTCGTTTTTCCATTAGGATCGAGGGGAATCAACGATCCCCCTCGATCCCAATGGAAAAATGACCGCGCAAGACAGAAGGAAATGAAAAACGCTGACGCGAAATGTAGTGTCTTTTTGCTAATGGGATCGACTACCCTTACACTAGTCTCTACGAGCGACAGAAAACCGCTCCGAGGGAATTATACGAATGAGAAATGCACTTTACTACGCATTTAGATTCCCTAGTCCCAATCGGGGAATTATTAGGTGTAGAAATGATGCCTTCCTCTTGCGTACTCGATCTTCCGTTTCCATCACCACCTTTCACCATTGATTTACTTTGTTAAACTGCAACATCCATCCACAATAATACAATTCTCTCTACAGGTGAATGCTGTAGCTCGTGCAAGTCTCCTTCCCGAAGCGGCAGCCCTCTTCCCCGAAAATAGGATCGAACTACAGCAGCCAACTGTACAACAACAGCAATTGACAACGGCCATGGAGTTGCTCGTCAGACAACCTCAAGCCATGCAGTCTTTCCAGCAACAACAGCATCAACAAACTCATATCATAACTACAATCTCCAGCACTCCCCATATTCAGTATGCAATTGCCCAGCCCACAATTTTCCTAGCAGTGTCAAGCATGGCGTTTCCCACAACTTTCTACAGTATCCCTGTGCTTCCAGTAGGGACTCCGACGATCAATGTGGCAGCTCCGTTTGCTACTGTGATAGAACAGCCAATGGTGCCTCAGAATAGTCTATTTGATCTTAAGAATAACTATAGCAACATACAAGGCTTATTGTTAGAACAACGACCTTGTTTCATTCGACTCGTTTTAATTTTTCGATCAGCTGTTCCCCTCAAAATTTCTCGTGCTATTTCGTCGTTTCTTTGACCTCCACCCGTGCCTTTGGATAAGTTTAACCTCTACTATTTATTGTAAGATGTGGTTCCGAGGAACAGTTCCGTTAGGATGACTAATAATTCAGTGACTACCTCACCTTCTTCATTCATTCATCATATTTCATTGATATAGACTCCCGACTACTGTGCATTACGAGCCATGTTCTGCGATACCTCAAAATCTGTCTCTCATGAATCTCTTCAAACGTTGTCCAATGTAAAACTTTTTCATACTTCGCCTCAACTAGCCACAAATGCACATTGCAGCATAACATGTTCTTCAACTCATCTTATATTCGACCATTAGTGATCATTCTCTAAAACCTCAATCCAATTCGTTGACTCATGTTGAATCCACAGAGTAAATCTAGAGTTGTTGTTTGCAAATCAGAATGACGAACATTTGCTTCATATTTCTCGAATAGACATTGTGATATGATGGCGCTTCAGGAGACTGTTATGAATGTCCTTGGAAGATACATGAATGTATAGCACTCCAATCAAATATTTGACTGTTTATCATTTATGGACACAGCACTTGTGAGTTGGCTGAACTGACCACATAACATTCCTAAGTGAGCTGCCCTTCCACTCATGCTACAGCAGAATGCACCCTCGATATGCAAGTAAAAGTCATCCAGCCGGACCTCCAGGAGAACAGGGACAGGCCGGGCCCGCGGGACAGCCCGGGGCAACTGGAACCCCCGGAAATGGAGGCAATTACGGACAACCTGGAAAGCCCGAAGAGCCCAGATTCAATGGACAGCCCGGCAGGCAAAGAAATTATTGCAGACCAGGAGCTCCCGGACAGAATGGAGTGTAATACACCCATGGATAGCCTGGATGTGATGGACAGCCCGTCAGACCCGGACCTCAGCAGGGACCCGCTGGACAGCCTGGACAGGATGGACATCCTGGAAACTATCAGGAAGGAGTGCCCGGAAGTGATGGACTCCTCGGATCGGATGCCGCAAGCTGCCCCTGATAATACAAAACATCGTCCTACTCCGCCTTCGTTGTGCACGAGCCCCATGTCATCAGCACTGGATACGACAAGGCCAAGTTAACGGTGCCCCCTCGTCCTTCAAAAACTCCATTGTATCAAAGCCGTCATGAGTATTACAAGCGACTGTAAAGCGGTTCTTTTCCTTACATTCCAGAAACGACTCAGGAAATATAGTTTGAGACAATGGCGGATTTGGCTTAATATTACGTTGAGATGACCAGGGACGTTGCTTGCAGTCAGTCAAAAAGAGGTGTTGTTCCCAATGTATGGATGCAATAATTATTCAAAATTCAAAATCGGATTCAAAATCGGCGCGAGAGAAGTCTAACTTGGTTATAGTAGTAGGCTGTGCTTCTGACGTTGAGCACTAACAAAGAATGATGGGCACGACAAGATTTATGCACACATACAGAAGAGTATATATGAGTAGAAGAACGAGGAAGGAAAGGAAACGGTTATGTTCCAGTGAATGTCTACTTTCTCTCCCTGTCGTAGAAGTGTCCACGGCCTTCGTGACTGTGACTGCACTAGTGATCGTCTGAAGGAACAACACTGAATGATTTTAACGAGAGTGCACTCACGATGATGACGGTAACTGCGACCACTGTGGTATCCATAGTAATGAACCTGAGGGAGAATGCCAGTCTTTGAAGTGACTCATTCACTTACGGGATAGAAGACTACAGGGGATACGACGTGGTGATGGACGTGATGTTGAATCTAATGAGAATGATATTGAATGGATGGACTTCTTCTTACTGGATGAGAACGAATCTCGTGAGAGTGAGAGTGTGAATGAGAGGAGGAGTGATGACCCTTGTTCCTGAGGATATGGTACATTTGAGAATAATTTTTCAGATCCGCAGTTGAACTGCACTTCTTGTGAAGATGAAGCGCAAGTTCAACTGCGGGGGAGGAGAAATGGTCTGCATGGGAGTATTATGTCCTCACTGGCACTTGCAGGGAGTCTCATCATCATCGTCTTCTTCGTCTTCATCGTGTTTATCCTCGTTATCGTCTTCATCTTCTTCATCGTCCTCCTCGATGTTTCTCTTCTTTCTCTCTGCAGCCCCATTGTCTTCCTTGTCCTGAGTCTCCTCAGTTGGCTGCAACAGGACAGTCAATGACAGGATTTTTAACACTCAAACCTCTTCGGGAGCATCCTCAACAGTAGCGGTTTCACTCTCCTCAATTGGTTCGACCGTTGTCTACAACTATATCATGATCAGAGTTCTTTCAATAAGGTTGACCTCAACAGTTGTTTCATCACCGCCGACTTCTTCAGTCTCATAGAGAGTAGAAGTTTCCTGAATGGAATCTCTCTATCAGTATAACCATTCACTCAATATCAAACCTTTCCAGTGGATTCATCGATCGCCTCGGCGGGGAATGCTGTTGTCTGAAATGTTGAATTTTTACAAATTTAGCCTCGATGCCCTTCACCTCCTCAACCGTGGCCTCTTCAATTGGCAGTGCAGTGGTCTGCAGAAAGTCATGTATAATTCATTGGCAGCTCTCTCAATAAGAACTTCTTACCTCATCTGCAGTCCGTTCTGTTACACTCTCTGTAGTCTCCACCAGGTTCATAGTTGTCTAAATATCAGAATTAGGATGAACATATTGGTAGTAAGTACAGATTCAGGGATGGCGATCGTTGTGCTGTCGTCTTCGTTGACGGTCGAAAGATTCTGAAAGGCATTCCGTCAGAGAACGAAGATTGTTGTTCTGACCACTGGAAGCGACGCTGCCACAGCGAAGAGGACGAAGAAAACAACACTCCTCATTCTGTAAAGAAACGAAATTTACACTCAATATGGAGAAAACAAGATGAAAGGCGCTCGATGAGTGGAGGTCGATAGCCTTTCTTTTATAGTCGACGAATCAAATCAACACTCCTTTTCAACCAGAAGACAAAACATTTCCCCATTCGTTGATCCCCTTAAGAAAGATGGAAATGACAGCCAACACTATTGCAGTTGCTCAGCGATTACACAGCGTACATGAAATTGTTCACGTTAATGCATTCTTTGTCTGACGAAAATAAGTCCGACATTATAACATATAAGGCTAGACAATAGAAGGGGGTTAAAACGGTAATAAAGTGCATTTCTCATTCGTGTAAACTCCGCGTAGTGGTTACGTTCGATAGATAACGTCCCAACTGTATTAGAAGGAAATACACTTTATTACCGTTTTAGAAATCATACGCAACTGGTTTTTGTGCACTTTTTGATTAAAATTGTGCATTTATTCATCCATAGGCATCAACTTCGATTGAAGAAAGACGTATTCTTACATCTGACTATTAGGCATACACATGAACGGCAAGATACATCTCGGGTTGACTTGCCAGGTCCAGAAGAACGGCCGAAATCTGTTGTGTTGATAACGAATGAACACAACATCATTGAATATATTACCACGATATGAAATTCTGCAAAACATAGTTCTCAAATAGCTGATCCCAGAGAAGCAGAAAAAACATTTTTGCTCTAACGTCTCCAGAGGTCACTTTGTAGAGAAAATGAATAGACCACATGGTCGCTCTGACTGCAAACACATCAAATCATATAAGGCTGAATAAAAAATATGAAATTAAGAAGCCTGTTGGAGTCAGGATTAAGTTCTCAATCAATGTATTAAACCACAAGAAGGTCCCGGTCAAAGCAATTTCTGCGGTTATGTCGTTGCGGAATTGAGATGGTCGACACTTCAGAATAGCTTCTGCCTGCTCTTCACAGATATTCTTCCCCCCCCCCTTCTTCAATTACATTGCAATGTAACCACTTTACAACACTTATGTGCCCAGTTACCGAATGCTAGTGAACATATTTATTCGCTTCTCTTCTTTGTGAAAGATCAGGTGTTTATGCCCTGCGGGCGTATCCTGGACTTTGAGGAGCAGGTGCGGGGTATGCAGGTGCAGGGGCAGGGTAAGCCTCAGGAGCCGGCGCGGGTTGGTAGCTGGTATGTGCCCAGTTTTCGGCTGCAGAGGTGCGAGGAGGGCAGGGGCAGTATGCGGCATCGGTTCCTGGAAGTCCATCGGATCCGGGCTCTCCGTCCTGTCCGGGGAATCCATCACGTCCAGACTGTCCGGGTCTTCCGTCCTGTCCAGGGAAGCCGTCGTTGCCGGGGCGTCCGTCTTGTCCGGGATTTCCCGCAGGTCCCTGAGGTCCGGGTCCACCAGGGGCTCCTGAAATACACGATTGTTCTTGGATCTGCGAGATGCATTATCAAACATCATAGTACATGGTGAAGGACACTCACCATCTCTTCCAGCCTCTCCAGGGGTGTACTCAACTCCATTCTCTCCGTCGTTTCCGGGTGCACCGGGCTGTCCATCCTGGCCACGCTCCCCATCTTGTCCAGGCTCTCCGGACCAGCCATCCTGGCCGGGGTTGCCTGCAGGTCCAGCGTTTCCATTCTGTCCTGGCTGTCCGGCGGGTCCCTGGAATCCAGGCTCTCCAGGAGGTCCAGGGGGTCCAGGAGGGCACGTGATGCAACCTCCGGGGGTGTCGTATGTAACAGCGAGGGCGATTCCGTTGGCACCACGACGTCCGGGCTGTCCAGGAGCTCCGTCCCTTCCGCGCTCTCCAGACTGGCCGGGAGGTCCAGGAGGACCGGCTGGGCATCCTCTGGAGGAAGGACCACAGTTGCAGTGCTGGTTGGCCTGACGCTTGTTGCGGCCGAGGAGGGTGGCGAAGGTGGGAGGAGCATCGGAGGATCCCGAGGGGTTGATGTGCATCTTAACGAGACGGCCCCAGGTGTCCTCAGCCATGTTCTGCAAAACGTTGTATTCCTTTGTTTGGAAACATTCGTCATCTAAGCTCTTTCTGAATATTGTCAATAAATCGTCTGGAGATCCAAAGATCAATTAGATATGGCTTGCTCTGTCCAGATAAAAGATAACAAGGCGGTTGATCATGGATGAAATAGTGCTAATAAATACTCACCTTGAACTCGAACATGCCGATGTCGACCTCTTCCTTCAGTGACTGCACATCGTTGACCATCATGCCAATGTAGCAGAGGGAGATGGCAACGAAGGTCAGCGAAGCCGTGGAGGCGATTCCCACTACCCAGCTCATTCTGAAATTACTTACCAAGTTAATGAGTAAGTTACTAGTATGTCAGTCCAATTGTAAGAAAGCCTGTAGACCACTCACTTTTCAGTAGAGACGGCGCTGTGTCTGACTCCTGTCCGCGCTCTCGTCCTTATATAGTCGATCGCTATCTGCCAATTGGTCGACCTTCACGCGTACTTGTTGCGAACCTTTATTGGCCCACTTTTTGTCGTTCATCTCACTCCCCCAAGGGATGCAGGTCACACTCTTGTTGCGAAACGACGTCGTCAACAAAGGGGGAGAGTAGAGAAAAAAAGCACTGTGCTGAGTAGGGTTGCCGTTTGTATGCGAGATCGGTTATGTTTCACAGAATCTATATAACCTTGATTTATAGTGTCAGGGAAACATAACCGATCTCGCATACAAACTGCCAACCCTAGTTCTGAGACTGCAGTTCAACTGTCAACTTCAACCACATGCTTTTCCTCAGTGACTCCCGGTCTAGCCTGAATGACATGGGCACAAATGTTTTGACACACATTATTCAAAATCACATGGCGGTTATTTAGAAAAAAGACACCGTTGGGATTCTGGTCATCTTAAAACATTCGCAAAATTTTCTTCCCACTCCCCTCCCTAGGGCTCTCCTCGATCATTTGCAGTTCCACTATTGTAAGAACGTAATAGCCGCTCATTGCTTTCCCTTTCTCCCATGCCGTTCCACTTTTCATTAAACCCTGAGGCTCATTGAATGCAACAAAGATGTTCAGTGTACTCGATTACAATAATGTAGAAGACTCGCTTTACCAGTTAAACAATGCAACACAACCCGTTTTGAAAGGAGAGCATCTACTGCCTGCTCGACCTGTGGAGGATGGTGGTAGCTAGTGATGGCTGAGTGATTCCCTGCAGGATGAATCCCAAGCGACGCGAGTCTCATTTCATGTTTTGATGAATCCGAGCGGTCGTGCGGTCTCATTTTTCGGAATCATGTGAGTCC
>JACMIF010000731.1:0-32645 GCA_014805445.1 Diplogasteroides magnus
ATTTCACTATCTCTGGTACGGATATTTGATGCTAGCTAATGGGCGTTGGGTTGTCCTAAGTAAATATCACAAAATACCAAAAGAACTGGCTTTCACTCACCTCGTTAAAGCAGTGAAAAGTGCGATTTTCCAAAGAGGATTCATTGTAAAGTAACATGGGAGAAGAGCTACGAAGGAGACTTCAACATCGTTTTTGAAGATCTCGTCGCGTAAATCACGAATATGTGTTTTTTGGGCTTGTAGCTTCAAGTTAAACGAAGTTATGATTTTTCAACTTTTCGACATATTTCGTCATCCAGAACCGTGAATTAGGACCGGACCCGGTTCTCACGGATGTGGATCACTTACAGTCACTAGATGTACATATCCACCAAGTTTCATGGTCCTAGCTACATTTTGAATTTTCATGACCGCCCCTAGTGAAGAGGTCCTCGACGGGAGTCCAGAATGCGTCTTAACTCGAGCCAAATGACTGCTTTGCTTATCAAAACTTCGGCGATCTGATCTGATTTGATTGCACATTGCTCACTTAAAGATTTGACGTAAAGCGAAAAATTTGTCAGTTTTTTGTCACAAGAAAACATATATTTATCGAGGACTCTCCTATTTTTGCACGTTCTCTCCTCCCCTTACCGTCTGAATCGCTGTGAGCAGCGCCAATGATCACACGTGGAATAAAATTGAAAAATACAGTGTGAATAAGTTCTTTGGACAAATACGGAGTGTTCTATTATGTATAGTAACAGTCAAGGGAAATCAACCAGAAAGCATCCATCATTTTTATTTCACAGATTGAGTTTCTGTAATTCCCTTTCGTTCCTCCTCTTGTCATTGGTTATCTTTGTGAACTCGGCCGGTTGGTCTGTTGCTGTGATGTAGAACAGAACGTTAGCCTAGAAAAAAATAATCGTGAATCTTGACAATCGTACTTACGATAAGCATGAATACTGCATTGAGACCGAATATCATTTTCCATCCAAGGGCATCCTCATCCGTTTTCGTAAACACGGCAACCTGTTCAATTTGTGATAACATCAGACCGAGGCCGAATCAAACCATAAGAGGTCCAATGACTAGAGCAGCACATTTAGAGAATTGAATTGTAGCCAGGACGAAATGAGCGTATTGTCTGCACTCAATGATATGATAGTACATAAAGGACAATCAACCTAGAGTGAAGAGTGGCACATTTGTAGAATCCGGCCGTATTCATTCCAGAGACAGCTGCTGCAGCAACCAGACATGACAGGGCGGAATGGGGAGAGGGCATAAAGCCAATGAGACCACACAGAAGACCTGAAGAGACACTCACATGATGAACACAGCTGTGTCTGACCTGCTATTCCTACAGCGAAAGTATTGAACACCATCATCTTAGCCCTTTCGCTTAATAATCTGCAACATGAGTCCTTGTCTACCTCTTGTTGCAATTCGTCTCTTACGGCATCTTATCCGACAAGAATCCTCCAACCAGTTTGAATACAGTGTGCAGAGCAGAACCAATCGAAGCCAGGTATGAAGTTTGAGTGACTGAGTAACCGAGAACCTCAAACGATATTTGATAGAGAATGTTAGGCTATTTACCTTATTGATGTAGATGGGAGCGTATGTGATCATGATTATGTATCCAATGATCTCCGTCAATGCATTCAACCACACAACAATCACAGCCGGATCCTTGCACATTGCCTACAGACGAACTTACTCTAATCAGAACTTTTGTATCAATTCAATGTCTTGAGGTTGCCAGTACCGCACTCTAATTATCATTTGACTTTCAAACGAATATTCTCGTGGACACCTATTAGGGCAATTTATGCACCCATTGCATAGACAATGACCAACTAACCATGTACGGGACGAAGCTATCTCTGTCAATGTGATTCTTGGTCTTTCCTGCTTGGATGACATCCAACTCTCGTCGAGACACCATCTGAAGAAACCAGGATTATCACGGTTAGTTGACAGACAACCTTGTGTTTGTGTGGATCATCATTGTATAGGAATAGCCACGCAGTGAATAGAATGAGAGTAAGAAGGGCGTGGAAGTAGAATGCCCATCTCCAACCAATCGAAGTACAAAACTGAATGAACAATGAATGATACATTCTAATGAAGTCACACAATTCCAGCCATTGGATTAGTGATGATGTTAGCAAGAGAAGAGAAACATGTGAGGATTGAGATGAAGATGGCCGTTTGTGTCAATGGAGACCATCTAAGGAAACAACTTCAAGGAGCAATATGATCAACGAAAACCTGACGACAATTAGTCCGAGTGCAGCAAAATCCGCGGCATATGCGATACCCTGAATGATCAATCATTATGAGATCTTCGATATCTTCACCTGTAGAAATCTCAGTCCAACAAACATCCAAAGTGAATAATGTGCTGCCAATGGAGACAACGCGGTCGAAAATGCAGACAAGATTCCGGATAGGAAAAAGGGATACATGAATGAGAACATCAATAACATACTTGACTACTTGAAATTCGACCAACCTTGCTCCCCATCGAACATAGGCCCAATTAATGGGAAATGTGCCAATGATCGTTCCTACGGCTACTGCCCAAATTATTGATGACTTTTCCGTTGGAGTATAGTCATAGCGTTGGCGAAATGTCTGAAATATTATTCATAGTGAGAATATATAGATTTTTTAACTCAATATGAATTAATTTTTTTTGAATAATAAATAGAAAACTAACACCATTTCCGATATCGATGACATCTCCCTTGTCATTTGTCATACAGATAAAAGTGAAATTGATAATTGTATAATTGCAGCAGAGTGCTGAAAGACACAGAAGACCGAGGGCCAGAACGACATAACGAAACATGTCGAATGTCACTGTTAGAGGGTGCAATGATGACCAACCATGATCCCATTGACCTTTTCACCAGTTCCATTTATCATCCTCTCCTTCGCTGTATTGTGCATGATATTGAACAATGATCTTCTTGCTGCTCATTTCATTTTCAGTTCAAATCCCTTGACTATGTAGTGTGTAGACAAGTCAGCAGCATCGTTTGATCTTTACGCCTTCCCCATGCCTCATCCTCCACAGTTTATAGTCGAAAAGATGATGATACAGCTCTTTCAAGAATTTTGTTCAATTTCCGCGACTTTGTGCGAAACATTTATTACAAAAAGTAGATATCTTGTTGAACAACAAATTATGAGATCATGTATTACAAGTGTTTCTTACGGATACTAAGCAATAACAAAGTCTAATTATTCGTTGCTACGTTTTAAACCGAGATGTCTATTCAAATGGAGCGAAAATCACAAAACATTATCACTTGAAGCATTTGTTGCATGTTGACTAGCGTTTACTAATGGAATATAGCATTACTTCTTAATGTAAGTATTTTGCGTAGGAACAAAAGTGACAAATCACGGGTTGCAAAATTTCATTGTGATTGACTAGCTGAAAGAATTGACACTGAGGACGGTTAAATATTTCTTGAAACGAATCCTTTGTTGATAATGCATGAGAATGGATGAGAGAAGTAGTATGGGAATTGTTTCGTTTTCGCCTTCTTGTTATCAAAGTTCTGTCAATTTACATGTAAGGAGTACGTTCATATGAGATTAGAACGTTGAGATTGCTTCTATAGTTTTACTCAGTAGTAGGCGACGTCAGACTGTCCTGCACCGTGCTGCAATATTTCCTATCCTCTTTCTCCACTCGAACGTTTGATGCTACTCCACTCCAGAACCGCAATTTTAGAACCATTGGGGGCCGGCCTCTACCGTGAGGGAGAAGGAAAAATGAAATGGTGCTGACAAAAGCTCTATTATTATATGACCGAATTCTAAAATGGCTGTTCTAAAATTTGGTAGCTCCGAATATTTACCTGAATAACTGGAGGAAGAATACTTCCACCACCTCCCAGTGAAGGAGAAACACTCGAAGGATCACGACCAGCTATCGATCGACGATACTTGGCACGAGCATTTTGGAACCACACCTCAATCAGTTCATTGGACATCTATTCTACCTTCAAAACACATAAGATCAAGTAATAATCACCTGTAGAACTCTTTTGGTGAGTCCAGTCTTCTGTGCCAATTGCTTTAGATCCTGAATATCCATTATGAACAACAAAGTGACGAAATATCGTACCTTTGCATCTGGATTGTGATTGAGATTGAAATAGTTCTTCATCGTTCGTAGTTGATGATGCTGAGAATAAAAGAGTTCATTCGGTCTTCGATGTCATCTAGGGTTTCTGAACCGGTAGCAAAGTGCATTTCTCATTCGTCTTATCCCCGCGGAGCGATTGTCTCTTCGTGCGATAGTCAACGGCTCAGAGACGTTTAAATGAATGGGAAAAAGCTTTACTACCGTATTAACTCTAATGTCATTGCTAACCTTAAACGAAGTTCTCATTCTCTTTGACTTGCTTCCAGAATGAATAGACGAAGACTGTGAACAGTTCATTCCTCCATCGTCGCCATCGAATTCTGTTATTGCTGTATTCAGTACGCAAAAGAGACAAATGGTCAACCATCAGTGCTGACAGAGTCCTCTTTCTTCTCCTCTGGAGAGATTGCAGTGGACATTGAGGGAGGCTTAGAGACACCTCAACTTGTACTATTGGAGACAGAAGTTGTTCAGACTGCATCAGACAATGAACAAAGAACAATATCTGTTTTTTCAGTAAATTTGGCTCCAACTGATATAATCTATTCTGCCGCTGGGCCGCAGATACATATTATCAGTTGGTGCCAAATACTGCCATTTAAAAGCTGATATTTTTCTGTATGCTTTCAATTAACCACGGCGTCTGTCATTTCGAATGAACAAAATGGTTTACACATACATTGCATGAGTGCCACATCAACAGGATCGATTGTCTGTTGAAGATGTGGAAGAAGAGGAGGATGGGATGAAAGGGCGCCAAGTGCAGGAAGAGATGTCTGTAATGGACATTGGTTCATTTATAAGTAGGCAAAGTAGTCGAAATGGTTGGCCTCTCTAAGAAGCTGTCAGATATGCATTTATCCAGGAATACGATCGTACATGTGGTGGGGGAGATGAAGATTCGTCCTCTCGACAAGGAATCATCATGTCAAAGTGGGCTGAAATGACAAGTTGTGTCCATTTGTCCATTAGAGTCCCTCTCATACCCCTGCAGTAGATTGTGTGGTTCTTGTTGTCGACTACACACATATCCCCTGAATGTTTGAATGATATCGAGAACAGGGAGTACCAACCAGCAAAGAGATGTCTTCTGCACACATAACACACACAGCAGTCCACATGGCATATCACATTGCCTGCTTATCGTACAATTACAGTATCTTCTCCAATCAATCGATACCTGTGCGAACAACGATGTCTGTGAAATGAAGAGGGGCATTGCACGTGAAGCATGAACTCGGTTCCAATAGATGGCCACTGTAGTGAATGTCCGACCTAATCATCCATTGTGCATATCACTCAATTCATTGAGTGATAGATACTTACAGATTAGTGAATAGAAGATAGTCTCGTCTACAGAATATCGAATTGTTCCTGATGAATGCAGTGTCGTGTTCGGAGAGATCGCAGTGACAGGCCTGACAACAGACTTCATAGTTTAATCTAACACAGTAAAAATTCCCTCTATTCTATTGTTTGTTCATCCTTCACGATCTGCTAATATAACAGATCAGTTGACAGGAATTATGACAAATTTGGGGTTTGCATCAGATTTGAAAACAAATCAAGTGCCAATAATCACTTACGGTGCATCGTAGACAAGTCGCGTGGTATGGTTGATCGTTGAAGTAGACAATGTACCTGAGAAGGATATTCTATCGTCTCTTAGAGGCAATCTGACAACAATCTGAGCATATTTGACGGAAAGACTCTTCTACGCATACGTCGATAAAAACTGACAATGCAAACTGTGATTTTGACAAACTACAGTCTATTATGTCTATAGACTATAGTTACTGTTTAAACTGTCATTCGTCAATCTCATAGTTTCTATGACAGTTTTTCCTTCTGTATGAAATCTCATTGCACCCTAATCTCGTATCCCTCAATTGTGAATTGTTCAACCTGTCCAGAATGGGTGTGAAGCAGTCCCAGCAGATGTGGTTCTTAGGCTGATAGGAGGAGACTCCTAAATAACCCCCATTATCTTTCCTCTGTATGAATCAGCCACCGTACACTTCTCTACCTTTTGCATGTTTTAACTACAGAAAGAGATGTTTCAGGGGGCGTTTGCCTCCCAAGGGACTAGTACGAATGAATGTGTCTGTCTGTCTCTGTCTTGACTCTCCACTACTCTTTGGAATGAAGAGAGTGAGGGAGTGAAGAGGTAAGAGTAATGAGAGGAATGATTCATCCAGACTCATATAATGACTTCCACTCGTGACTTTCGTGATCTTTTGAGTGTCTGCTATACGGATATACGTGCAGCAGACACTCAAAAGATAAGACTACTGTAGTTACATCCGGAAGTATTTCTATCTTGAGAAGAAGTACTTCTACCGTACCGTCCAGAGGGGCGAGGACTGGAGGAGGAGAGACAGAGGAACCTCCAGGCTGTACAACAAGGGATGAGATGGTGGAGATGGGTGGGGAGAGGGTATTGAGGTCTCTGCAACAATTAATTAAGAAATATACTAATTAACTGGCAGTATGAAGTGTTCTTCTGCAGTTGAAAAAGGGTCTAATCCATTATGCTTGGCAGTTTGACTAATTTTTGGCATGTGTTTCAATGTTATATCTTTTACATGATGTACTTTCTGTGAAACATATCCCATAAAATAGTCAAATTGCCAACTATAATATGATATTATTAATATCCCTTCTCCCTCACCTCGTCCGTCCTTCCTCTCCTCCACTTTTCTCATCCTCTTCTCTTATCTCTGTAGTCATCGTGTAGAATGACGATCCTGCACAACCCCTTCATCATCTGTCTACTGTATTCCTCTAACCATTCCCATTGTTTTCCATTTCACTCGCATCTTCGTGTAGATGGGGAAAGAGCATTATTGGAGAGGGAGACATCCCACACTGGACTCTGAACGATGAGTTGAGTCCCCCTCACAATTCCATCTCTTGATTTCACTCGTGAAGTGTTCGATGGCACATTGAATGAGATAGTGCGGGAATGGCATAGAACGAGAGATGGAAAGGGATTTCAGAGGGCAGAGGTGAACAGGGAAGGGGGATTATCCCGAGATTTACGGAGGATACCGGGCGAGAATTGCGATATTTAGCGGGTTGGAAGTGAGAGGAACAAAGAAAGAGAGAATATGCACCGAAAAAGATACATTGAGGGAATATGGAAAGAGATGAGCCCACGACGATTGAGAAAACAGTGTCAGTCAATACGGGGAGTTGGTTGAGAAGAAGTCAATGAAGATGAATTGAAGTGTCAAGGGAAGGAAAGATCGTGAATTTAATATTAGTATGGCATCGAGATTGAAGCTGAATGTGGCATTGGATATCATATAGAAGGAGAGATGAAGGGGAGAATGAAAGTGTCACATATCACAGTCAGAAGAATCAGAATCCCTACTCACATGACTGCGAGAAGGGAAGGAAGGAAGGAACACAGATACGGTAACGGTTCATGTTGCAGGGACTGTTCCATGTAAGACCACGACTGGAACAGCTGACTTGAGATATCTATTTGCAAGAATGAATTGTGATCCTTAGTCGGAGTATTCACAATATGAGCGTCGATATAATACGAGAGACAAATCTGATTGTGGAGACACCTGCACAGACAGGATAACAACAGGAAGCCCCCCATGGATACAGTAATCATGGCAGTTCATGACAGGTCACTCCCCTCTTCTCTGTTGTGATAGTCCATGGATAGACAAGACCCTCCACTTGCGCAATCTCACACAAAGCACTTGGCCTGATGCACCGGAAAATTGAGTGGCACCAATACAAGAAGGGGATGCTGCCACCTGCCAGCGAAGATGATTACGGTAGGGAAGGAATTCCAGTCGAGACCGGCAAACGTACGAATTGGATTGATGACGGGGGAAAGAACGGTATGGGATTTGAGCGCGCTTTACCCGTCCGTCTGACTTGTCTGCGTCTCACTTAATCCTGTGTTCTCTGGTTGATCCGACAACGGCGTTTGGCAGCAATGTACGAAGTGAAGGGAAGGAGGAAAGACGTGGGCATGGTCAATGAGAAAGAAATGGCGGAAAAGATTAGAGTTTATAAATCAGTAGTAAAGAGCACTTCATTAGTCAAATCTCCGCGGTGAGGTTGTCTCTACGTTCGATAGCCAAAAGCTACGATATGATTAGTCGAATGAGAAATGCACTATACCACCCATTTAAATCCCCTAGAAAGAATATGAAAGGAACAGACTGACGGTTGATTTGTGGGAAATCTGCAACATGACAGAACGTTGTGACCACGATAAACACGGATATGATGAATGTTGAGGTGAAAACAAAGGAAGGAATGGAATCCTCTCGGAATTCATTCAATGAAGAAGGAAAGAGGACGACACAATAACGAAGCTAATCATTATGCTTTGAGACAATGAAGAGAATCCGGGAATTGAGGAAATGAAACACGGATTGGATCTTGAGAGTAGAATGAGGTAAGGGCGGATAAGTGATGGAAGTGGAGGAATGAGGTCTTTATGTCTTGCCTGCTGCTGTCCCAGTCATCCCATAGCTTATTGCCTGAGGGGTGCTGTAGGAGGCGGGGCTAAGATGAGGGGAATGGAGAAGGAGACACTCTTAGATTTAGATGTCAACTTAGAATTAGGATGGGAGTCAATGATACATTTTTGCCGATATTAGGTACTTGATAGAGACATAAGTTATCAGTAAAAAAAAAGGATATCACTGTCAAACAATTTTATCAATAACAGGGCATCGAAGCACTTGAAGATATACATATACCTAAATAAATAAAAGAAATGAGTTAAGTATCAATGTGAGAGTAGAAGCACCTTGTAAGTCCATAGATGGGATATGAGTGTAGTTTCGTTCTCTGATCTGTCCCCATCCCTCCCTTCCCTCTCTCCTCTTCCCCTCTCAGTTGTCCCTCCATGCAACCCATCTACAGGTGTCTGTAATAGACACCCGTCTAATCTCCCCCATTCATTATTCATTATCATCTCCGATTTCTTGTTCCATCTCACATTCGTTCTCCTCTTCCATTCAATATATCGAGTACAAGTCCCTTCAATTTATGAATGTCAATAACTAGGGTTTCAAAAACAATCTTATATTAACAGACTGCCAGAAGTAAATACATCACTGCTTTAACACTAATGGTAATATCGATGTGAAATTTTCACAGGGCCTTCATAACAAGTCATAGAATAGGCTCTGAAAATGTCATCGCCCAAAAATATCTCTGCTCTCCGCAGCTTTGCGTAACCTCCAGGCAGGCTGTCAATATAAGATTGTTTTTGAAACCCTATCAATAACCATAGGAAATATTGCTTATGAGACAATTTATAGTTTCATCTTTACTACCGAAGATAGGTGGCTGTCTTTCAGTTTATTCTCACATTGTTCAAGACTCTCGTTGGGAAGTAGTCAAGGCAGCCGTCAGATCGTAAGGGAGTTGTAAAGCGGAACGATAAAACGACACGTGTGCCAGTGGGGGAAAGAGTTGCAGGGGTGGAAAGGATGGGTTGAGGCGTTAAAGCTGACTGTAATGATCAGTTCGATTCGGCGAAAATATATGAAAGATAAAGTTAAAGATACTCAATTTGTATTGAGAAATGTTGTTTTTCGTCCATGCTCGCTTGACTGAGAGGCTGCAGGTGAGAAGAGAGTTCGCTTTTTGCTTTTGTTGTCAAGACCAAGGACAAGGTTTACTATCTGCAATCTTATTGTCAACATGTGCAGAGTACTCTGATTGAGCAAGTGAAGGAGTCTATTGGACCAGTGAACAACCTTGATTTATGTTTCAAATTGACGAAGATGCATAATTGAATAACCTTTAAAGAAAGTATTTTCATGAAGTTGACCAAGCGGGGATAAATCGTCGGAAGAACGATGAGGAATGATAGAGAAGAAAAACATGATTGAAACATCCGATATTTGAAGGGCCCCGTCATCCCCCTTCACAATATTCACCTTACAATATAATGCCAACAGTCAATCAGTGTATATCTTGATGCTCTTTATTGGGGGATAGGGCCGTTCGGAGTGGATGTTCTTCAAGGATTGTACTCGATGGGCAGATCCAGACTGCGGACCATATCGTCATCCTGCAAGAGTCGAGGTTACGGTAAGTGGATGAACGATTACAGCAATCATATAGTCATCAGTTTTCCTCGATTAAACTCCCAGTAAACTAAAAAAAACTTCATCGTCTTAGGACCTGCTTCTTAGTAACCTAACCAAAAAACCATCTCCTACACTGGCATTCGGGTACATTATTCCAAGTGACTACCGTACCTGGAACCACTCGTGGCGGAACTCCTTGGCAGCTCCATCAGGGGTGTAGGTCCACTCGATGGTAATACGGTCCTCGTTGGTGTCCTGAAAGGATGAATTTCAGACTACGGTAGTTGCTGATTCTATCTATGTGGCACTTTAACTAGGAATCCATAACTACAGAAGCCTTACCCTACCGTAACTCCTGTTCGTAGGCGAAGGCGTCGCAGGAAACTGCCACCAAAACGGCCTCCTTGGGGTGCAGAACTCCAGAGGCGGGGGTCCGCTCAGAGCCTCTTCATGTTGGTGTTCTTGAAGGTCCATCCAATACTACGACGAAAATAGTGTTCATCGTGTTGAACTTGCAGTGAAATATTCTCGTTTATTCAATCTTCATCATGTTGCAATTGAAAATTTCGTCGCTTTATTATATCCCGTTTGTCAGCTTTTACAGAGAACAAAATGTCAATAACTATAACTAAATGACTCAAACAATGGCAGCACTGTCAACATTCTCAGCCAAAAGAACATGGAATGAGTCAAAGGCACTTTTAGATCGAGGAATGGACATTTCTACATTGTCAATGAGTGTCAAATGGGAAGTGAATGTCCTGGAGGGAATGATTCTCAAGGGCGAACTTGTCTCTTCTGTTTCTCTGTTCTCGAACATAACAACATTCTCGTATTCATCCTCTTTGCTCTCAGATGAATGTTCTTCTTCTATGCGTTCAGGCACCATTGCGGCGATCTGAAGGGATCGATCCTGAAATCGGATTCCATTCCACTAGGATCGCATAAAGGAACGTTATTGACAGTCGTCCATTCCTTGCTGTCTTTAGTAGCTATCGTCTCTGCAAAGTGAGAGACGACCGATAGGAATGAAATTAAACGGCTAGAAATTAGAGTTTCGCATGCGAGACTTGTCTCGTCTCTACTCTCACAATCAGCGGTGCGGTTGTCTATCAAATGCAGAAACAACAGCACCGCTGAGAGTAGAGACAGGACGAACTGAAATGCAATGAAATGGAATGCACAGAAAGACTCGCATGTGATACCCTTCTAGAAATGGACGGTTGTCAATTACTTTCCATAATGCAATCCCTACATTCTAGTCTTGGCAGAATGAATCCCAAAGTTCATTCCTTCTCTCTGTGCTCTCATTCACTCGGTCGTCTCTAGCGCATAGACACGAGAATACAGTGAGATGGAATGCACTTTGGGATTCATTGTGCCAACACTGCTATATTCCTCTTCTATTGTTGTCGTTGATTGGAATATAGATGATTCCCACTTGTTCTTCCTCCATAACTCTTCTTGCCATAGTGAGAGAAGGCGCCAAGACTGAGGCAATAGATGAGGCAATCAATGGACAAAAGTCATTCTCTTCCTCATCTATCGAACTGGAATCATATCGATTTATAAGTTTTATTTCAGAATTGTTAAACTGAAATATCTTTCAATATACCTGATGGAAGAAGATTCGCCTCTACCCGGTTGAGTTGTACTGTTGATGGGAAGTGTCTGATATCAAGTCATATCTGCACTTTTTGAATTCAACTTCGAATCGATTGATAAAGTGCATTATTTTCTCTCTATTTCATTTCGAACGGTTGTCTATCAGCGACAAGAGGTAACAGCTTGAAATGAATAAGAGAAAAAGAATGCACTTTGTGAGTCGTCTCTAACGAAGACTACCCCCAATGAAAGTCTCACAACAGTATCTCTGGATGCATCGGTGTCTCTTCTGTCTGGATTATCACATGTTGGACGAGTCAATGTAACCAACACTCGATTAGTCGCGTTGCCTCAAAAGACAAAATTGTATGTTGTTATTTCACGTTGTAGATCGGCACTTAGCAAAATTAGTATCTTTTTTTATGAACCTTGCTTTTAATAACATACTCACGATATTCATTTGATACGTCTAGTTCCACTTACTTTTACTCTCTCGTCTTCTTCTTCGTTTCTTCCGTTCTACATAAATGTTAATTGTTTTCACCAATTTACAGTTGTCAACTCACTTTTGCCAAGAATTCTTCTGAACAAATTCTGTAGAGGAACGAACTTGTAGCCATAACTGGAATTGATTGAGTGGAATGAGAGCAGACTATGAACATACCGTTCAGTCAGTCTCTGTAGCCATTTTGGATTGGCACACGCAGCAGGAGCTATGATCCAGAATGCAACGGATACTCAATACAAACAGATATCAGCTGTATATTTCAGATAATCGTGTCAGAAAAGAAAATAAAGTTTGCCATGTTTATCCCTCATTGCGAGGTAGATTGAAAAATTCGTATGAAAATGCTTTGGATAATTGTCTAACCTGTACATCCTACAACAGAAAGAAGGGCGAGATAGAGACCGAAGTTGAATCTGCAAAAGGACAATCAAATGAAGAGACTAAAAGGGACAAGGGAAGTACATTGAATTAGTGTCACGAGAGGAGAACTTCCCTCACTTCGCCCTACTTCAATGAAAACTCAGCGTCTATTTAGGCCCTCCCTTCAATAAAAAGGTTAAAAAGGTGAAGCTCTACTCCTATCAAGCGCATGTGCCGGGCGAAGGGAATCTGCTGAGGCGGCTCCTTGCATTGGAATCGAGATTGGTGCCCCTAGCCATTTTCTCCGTTTCTATGCACAACAATAATGAACTCAATATTCGATTCCGAAATATCCGAAAAGTTTGAACGTGAGCTGTCTAGAGGAATACACAACAACGAAAGGAACGAAGTATTCGTAGTAATTGCCTCTAATAGCAAATTGCTAACCGTTCAATGTCCACGAGTGACATAATGAGTCCTGCGAGTCCGATGAAGAGACATCCGAACGTGGCCAGACATGCATACAGCATTGTCTCCCACAACTATTCTTCAGTATACGGTAGGATGTCAGAGGAGGAAGGACGAATCGAGTGTGCGGATTATGATGGACATCTATCTGATTGGGCTTATTTGTCGTGAACCGAAGGAATGGGAAGACCGAACATGAATTATAGACAAGAAACAGATTTCCGTACAAGTTTCTCAAGAAAACATCGACACAGCTCCAACCTCTCCGTTTTCCATTTATTCCGACAATTGTTGATTGTAACGGAACTCTAACAGGTTCAAAGACAAAAAGACGAGTAAAGTACTGAAATGACTAATTAGGAGTAGAGATTTTAGGGATGCACAGAATACGAGCAATTATAAGGGCTTATGGAGGTGGAATGGAATGGAATGGAGTGAAATGATGATTGGAAAGGTTGAGGAGTGAACAGAATGGGGGAAATGAGTGTGTGCCACTACATCAATCTGACTCTTCTCCTCTTTTCGTTGACTACTGAAGTAGCCTTGAGGGAAGAGAATCTCTAATGCAACCTCTTCCTTTTCTGTCATCCAACACTCCGCGCGAACTTGACCAAATGTTACCAATATTAGGTAGGCAAACAATGGACTAAGAAAAGAAGGAGAAGAAATACTTCGAGGAGAAACAAGAAGAGTGAAGAAAGGAAAATAACGAAGTTGGCCGAAAAGAATGGACACGTGAAAAGTTTTCGAATATATCCATGCATGTTGTCTATGTGAAGACCCTTGACTCTGACAATTGAATCACTAAAAGATGACTAGGGATAAGAGACGATTTTGATTCCCTTGGGATGAAACTCATTCGGAGAAAATATTGAAATGCAAGAATTACCTATATATCAGAATTGAGTGTGAGGAGTAAGTACATGGGCAAACCGAGATATCCATGGCCATTTTTTTCCTCCAGCGCCGTCTTTCAGGATCACTTTCGCCAATTGTTTCATGTCAAGGCTAAACAGCTGAGGATTCATTTGTATGCAAAATAAATTTTAAAAAAGACATTTTTAGCCGCCGAAAACTCATAGTTCACTTCTATTCTAACACATTTGTTCACTAACGACATGGTGAGTAGGAGAAGGAGGCTGTGAAGAGAAGGAGAAGATGACTGTGGTCAACACATTCGAGGCATTCAACAGAAGGGACACTCTAAATGGGATGCACAACAAAAACAATTAGCTTGTCAAGCATCTATTAGATGAATACAAGCTGAAATGAATACGTTTTAGTTACGTAAATGGGACTATATTGACAACTGTTATTACTAGTCGTGGTTTCAAGCTGAAAACACGGCCGGGCGATTATAGACGCAGACATAGAAATGATGCAAATTTTGACCGGCTGTCAATATAGTCCCACCTACGACACACTAGTTTTAGTACTTCAATGAAGCATCAGTGCGACAATTGTTCTCGAAATAACGAATTTTTGCATTGATTTTGTGATTCCGCCCTATTTTGCCCTCATGTGTCATATTCCTTTTCATTCATCTTTCCTTCCCATGGATAAGACGGTCGTTGTCTCTTCTCGTTTCAAGAAGGTTCATCCCTTTCCTTATTCCCTTCACAATTCCTTCACAGGATGTCAATGAACTCAAACACTTCACTTCTCACGACTCTTCCGTCTCTTTTATCAGTTCAACAGACAACGAAGTCCAAGTGAAGCTCAGACTGGTCAGTCCCTCTCTTATCTTCTACAGTATCCAGACAGTCAGATGGGTCGTCATCGAGGTCAAGAAGTGTCCATAACAGTCAAGACTACTGCCAACTTCCCCTTCGACCCTCCTCAGTTTCATCTTTCTCCTCCTTCACAACTCCCCGCAGCCACGAAAGGAAAAGTACAGTATCCCACGAATTTATCAATCAATAATCCCCTTGAGATTCCCAATGGACGCGTTGTTGATTGGAAGGCAGGCACGACTCTCTTCAAGGGTACGGTACCACCATTTCCCCTCAATTACAGTAGTCTTCAGGTCTGAGGGAACTTTGTCTGGAACTATCGATGAATGAAGAATTGAAAGCGAAATGAGATCATTGTCTCACAATTTGAATGAGAACATTCCTTCATCAAAGTGATAAAACAAGATTCGAATATGTCAAAGCTGTATCCCATGTCTGCGTTTCTTATGTCGCCCGCTGCCTCTATTCGTCGTCTGACGGCCGTTCAGGGGCAGTCTACGATGATCGAGATAGAATGACTCACCGTTGCGCACTGGCAGTAAATAAAAGAGACCGCGCTCAACAAGAGAATCATAGCAAATGATTCTTGACTGCATCGGATCGTATGATTGTCTGTGCGCATCGATGAGTTGTTCTACCACGGCCATCGTAGACAACCGTTCAGTATGAGAGAACAGACATGAATACTCGTTTGGTGCACCAAACCACTGTCGTTTTTCATCGTTTTTCCTTTGGCGCACCGCCCACACTATCTATTATCAATGTATGCATCTACTATCCATCGTTTCTTGCAAGCACTGTCCCCTTCTCAGATGCAAACGATTTATTCATCTTCTCCTTCATTCATTGCACTGTGACCCTTTGTTTTACATAAAATTCTCTTTATCAATTGAGGTATTTCACAGATCCACACTCCTCTTCTTGTCTTTCGCCTTTGCACTCATCAGATTCGTTTCTCCAATCACGATGCATTCCTGAATGTAATTCGTTTCGAGAGGATTACAACCGCGACGCGTGAAGCCATGCGTCGCTGTCAAGCGTACATTGTTGGGTTTGTAGAAGAGAGTAGAGGTAGAGTTGCAAGAGAAAGCAGGCTCAGAGAAGGGTCTGTAGAAACGGGCGATGCCATTGACTTACAATGGGAGGCGTTCATCCGTCCTTCACTTCATTCACTTATTGGAGAGACCACTCACCATGAAAGAATACTTGTTGCGAGCTTCAAAGTCGGCATCAGGAACACAAGATTGCATTCCAACGATGTAGTAGAAGACCTGATGGAGAAACAATTTTGTACTACTTTTTGGCAATAATAAATATAATACCACATACGAAATTTTTTATTGCCATACAAATTAAAAATAAAGTCTAATCAGGCACATTGTTTTACAAATAAGATGCCATCGACCACACAAACCTGTGCCATAGTCATTTCGCCATTGGGAGTCTTGAACATCGGTGCCTGAAAAGGGATATAAACATTCCATAGCAATCTTCCGCAAACCGTGAAATTCTCCTGGAAAAAGTCCCTCGCTGCACGATATCCCGCCTGGATTCCCTGAGGATCAAGGGCGATTACGGTAAGATGAAATTTGATCGTGCCTCAATGTATGCAGCCACATCCTCATTACTCAGCTCTGTTGGAAGCGGGCACTGAGATTTCTCCTGTAATTGCCCAATTCAAGTGATATTCGCCCCAATCGAGTGCGTTCACTCCCATTTCACAAACCTTCAGCAACTCGCAGGTCTCATTAAACTTCGCCAGACCGCACTTCTGTTCATTTTCCGGTGTCACCAGTCTCAGGATTGCCTGAGTGTGCACCATTCTCGTGCATTGCCCCGTGCACGTGCATTGCGCACCTGCTTGGACTTCATGGTGTTGTGCATGAGTTTGTGGCCGAGGGTAGCGAGGAGACAGAGCTGAATGAGTGGATTCTTTTGTGTTGAAATGAGTATCTGACAGCAGAAGTATTCTCATCAGCAATGGTTGAAAGAAGGAATGAACTGGAGATGAACAGATCCTCATTGATGTTGAATCTCAACAGATACGTGTCAATTATGACATTTTTATGAAGACTCCAGTCTATTCGAACCATTTGCCTTGTTATTCTTACAATTAAGATTAGCGATCTTTTAAAAAGTGGATATTTGTGTGATATTTACAACCAAATATCATATTTGCAGATGAATTAACCCAAAAACATCCGATTGGTCCTTTGCAGGAAGTGAACGAAGTCCGAGAGTATCACTGAATGAAATGACTCTTCTTGAATGAGTGGAAGTGTCTTACTCAATGTCATTGGCATAGATTGCACTCAGAAGTGCGGCATGAGTTATGACAACGGAGATTTTCTCACCGAGAGGACTCCTGACAATTCGCTGTCTAAGTCTTTTCAACGTCATCCCGAATATTTGAAACGCATAAAGTCCTCATACGGTAATTATCGTGCTCATTAATTCATTCTGCTTGAATTGTCGTACCATTTCTGCTTGCCGATAGTGTAAGAATTCTTGAAGAAGTCCATCATGTCATGTAGCAAACTCAGTCTATTGGCAAAGTCGAATTTGACCTGAATTTTCATTTTTCTCTTCTCTTTTTTCTCTGTTTTATTTTTCGTTATATGGAATATTTGTATAGACGACCTGCATCCTTGCAGTTTCAATATCCAGAATGTCCAGGAGGGTCAATCCATAGTGCTCCAGAGTGGGTTTGCGCGAATTCTGAACATAACTGTGATTTCCTAACCGGTGGTGACAATTACTGATCTCCCATGGGTTATTTTTAAAGAAGCTCAAGGAAGATGAACCTGTATTTCCTTCTTGAATTGGTATATTTGGAACAATTTTGAATGTAATCCTAAGAGAATTTTCCACCTTGGAGTCGATGAAGTTTGCAATGAGATATTGCTTCTTCAGACGGTCGTAGAAATCGGTCACTTTCTGAACAAACAAATTATTTGCAATGAAGGCAGAAGGTTGACCCATTGGTATACAGTAACTCCTGATACTGTATCCTACCGTACACCCACCGGCAGCGTTTCCTTCGTCAGTCGTACGATCATCGTTGCAGCAGAATGAACGCATGCCTTGTAGTTGTTCGTTTTGTTCTGAAGGAGAAACATTTCCCGTGATTGGTGCACCATATTCTGCTCCAGTCACGTGATATTGTTCTCATTGCGCACATCCGTGCATGGGGCAGACCTTTTGACACTCACCACAAACTTCTACATGTACTCCAGTCCATTCCTCGCTCTCTTCGCACTATTCAACTCATCTTCGCTGTTCTTCAGACGGTCTTCTGAGAAACAATCAATGAAGTTTGCAAAAGATTCGCATCGATCTGGATTCGAGCCTAAGAGGGCAGAGCCCAATTGATTTCTAGTCAATCTCCTTAACCACTCGGACACCGAGTTCTCACCCTCGAAAGCCTTCAGGTAGAAGAGGTAGTAATGGGCAGCGGGGAAGTAGAACATGGAAAGGCATTTGGAGAATTCTTGGTTATTGCACCTGTAATTAGATATTTAATACTAGTTCATGAGAATGGTCCATGTCTACTCCTTTGTCCAGAGACAACTGCTGTGAAAGGAGAAATGCTTGCACTGACTGTTTATTGAGGAAGTCTTCAACTTCTTGGACAGTCTTTTCATTACTGAGATCCGGCAATAGAAGAAGATTGTCTATGTCATCCTGAATACAACCCTCTTTCAACTATTCTTCACTGTATCCTCTACCTTGACTACATCCTTTCCATATGCCACTTCCTGTTCCTTGATCACCTGTTCGTAATGTTGCTTAATGGCACCACTCAAATGATGAATGATCAATCTCCTCTTCAGAATTCTCCCACCGAAAGATCTCATCAGGGAGGTGAGTTTTGGGACAGACATGTTCATAGAAGTCATAACATGGATGAGTATTCTTGCTGAGAGAATACGAAATGTGACGAAGGACGAGATTAGTGTTACTTTGCACTGAAAAGAGAAGAATCTTCAAAGGATGAAAGGGTTCAACAATAGGTGCACAACAATACATTCTTAGTGAAAAAGAGGACTGATGCTACTATGTACAGATAAGTATAGTATCCTACAGTGTTCCCGAAGTCTCACCCGATGTGAAGAAGGAGCAGAAGAGTAATAGAGGAAGAAGGATTGAGGAAGAATCTCCTCTGATGGGAGGAGAATGGACAGAGACGACCATTGAACACGAGAACACACAAAGTGAATGAAGAGGGTTCCATCTCGTAGAAGATACGCAAATGGTCTTGATCTTTCAATGTATGCAAAACATATATCCATTTACATTTTCTGCAACATTGATCATGTTCTAACAATAGGAGTGTTCTCATAACACATCGAACACTGTCTGTCCTTGGCTTGCATATTTTGACTCTGTGAACAGTTCCTTTTCTGCACTTGCAGTGTACACTTGACTGAAATGAGCACAAGGCAACTACTCTCCCCTTACACCCCCCCCCCTTCATCCCCTGTCCCTTTCCTTGTGGATTGTTCCCATCGGCCATTTGCCAATGAGCCAAAATCAGCGAGGAATTGATCCTGTTCCTGTTTAGTGAAGTGATGAGAGAGTGAAGGATTGTAAGAGAGCACAGAGAAGAAGAGACTTCCCTTGGAACGGGATTGGATTGGCATCTCTTGATCATCCGTTCCATTTGTGTCCATTATCCAATCGGTCATTGTGTGTCTCTTCCCTTCCCAGTTTCTTACTTGTTCCTCTCTCTCTTCACAGTCTAAACCAGTCACTTTGGATCACTTTCCCCTCTTCCTCTCTTTGCCATCTTGAGTGCCTCAATTGGAAAAGGTTATTTATCCCCCATCCAACGTTTAGCTCCATATTTCCCTTTTTCTGCACAATTCATGATACTGTTCTTTTTCTTATTATATTTCTTATACATCCCGTGGTCTCATTGTCAAACCAGTCATTGTCCAGGAGGATAAGTATAGTCAATCTCTGGACATGACGGATGACACAGAGAGAATAGGGTTTCGAAAACGGTAATAAGTGCATTTAATCTTCTTCTAACCTCTGTTGTATCTACGTCCTATAGACAACGACGGCGCAGAGTATAGATTCATGAAAATGCACTTTAAACCCGATTTAGAAACCCCATTTTAAACTGTTTTATTCTCCCTAATGGAGGATTCTAGCACAAATGATTGCATTCTCTCCTATGTTCTTTGTCCAGTCTTGTCACATTCTCGTCACTCCTTACTAGTCTCAGTTCCTTCTTCTAATCCTTCTCTTCCACAATCCCCCAATGTTGCTTTGTCCCGCGGATCAGCTGGATTACTGTATGTCGCTCCCTGACAGTCCATCTGTCACGCATATGATCGCTAGCCGGGCGAGCGCTTTCGATATGCCGCTAGAGAGTGTGAATGAGGAATAGACGCAGAGATGAAGAGACAATCAATTGACTGACTCTATTCCTCCAATCTCAAGCTTGTTTCTTGGCAGCTCAAGTGTCATCTTCCTCCATATTTATGCAGTGCCAGTCACTCTTTTCTCTTTTCTTCTCTATTGGTCATTCATCTCACGACAGAAAGGAAGACTTCTAGAGTTTCCAAATCGGCACAAGATAATTTCTCATTCGCCTAATCACTGCGGAGCCGTTGTTTATCAAACAATAACTCGGCGGAAATTAGACGAATGAGAAATACTCTTTTTATCGAAGAATAATGTGACAAGAGTTGTCAAATAACCTAATGTCTTCCTGTCATCATTGGTCTCTTCCCCCTTAGTTCCTCCCATTCCATTCGTCATTTCTTCTCCTTTATTGCCATTGTCCCCTCGTGGTGTTCTCTTTATGTGTTTTACTCCCACGAACTGATTGAGACTAATTACTCTCAAGAACATCTGCAACCGAGTACTACCAATCGTCTGGTGATTAGATAGTTACATATTGAAAATATGTAGACCTGCGGAGAGAGCATTGTCTGTCAGTCCGTCCGTATTTTTTCTTTCCATGAGACATATCTAATTCCTTGCAGTGTATGCCTCCTCTATGGCTGCTGTCGCTCCTCGCGACAGTGGCTCATGCACAATTTGGTAGGTCCCTTAATTATATTCTGAAGCTTGTGAGGTTAATATTAAGGTGAGATTGCATCTCTTGCCACTTCATTCCTTGGTCCGGCACTTGGAGGAGCGGGCGCTGGAGCACAGGGATTGGGACAGATTGGACAGTGTACGTTACCTCATTTTTTTATTATACAACTAGGGGTTCTAATTCGGTAAATTTGTCGTCATTTTCCTCCGCAGCGCTGTTGTCTATCAGGCAATGAGACAACAGCGCTCCGGAGAAGAATGACTGGGAATTTACCGAGTTAGAACCCCTGTTAAAACATGTTTTGCTACAGCTTTCTCTATCGAGCTGTAATTTGAGAATCATTGTGTTTGCACTCTCGCTTTCCATTTTGATGTGATAATTTAGAGAAAATACGATTAGTTTTTGAGTGTGGAAACTTTCATTGACATGTAGTGATAGAAAATGAATGAACAAATGACTAATGTTTTTGGTTGTGAGAGTATTTTACTCCCTTCACTTAAATTCACAAGCGCCAAATGGTCTCTTACACATAACGAAAGTGTCCATTTAGCCTCGGAAGTCACGAGGCTTTTCGGCCCTTTTACATATCTAGTCAAGGAGTTGAATGGACAATTATGGGACGCGACATGCGCAATATTCTCACGTAGATATTGCAACAGTTGCTAAAGCGGACATGGAAGTACATTCATTTTCGAGATCTTTTGGCAGAATATTTGAAAGATGAATGTACAAATGACCTTTTTTCGATAATCATTGCGCAAACGATCCTCATTTTTCAGTATATCAACTGGCTCAAACAGGAATTGGCCTGTCGGGAACAGCTGTGGAAATTCTCAATAAGGTAAGCCTTGTGACAATACTTTCATTAGCTAAGATATTTCAGGCATCGCAAGGCAATTGGTTTCCGGCTGCCATTGAACAAGTTTCACAGGTATCGAGTCTATTCTCATAGTATACTAGGGTCGAAAACGGCATTAGAGTGCATTCGTCTGAGATCTAAATCTCGTGTAGCGGTTATCTATCACATGTGTGAGATAACCGCTAATAGTGAAATAAACGACAGACGAATCCACTCTACTACCGTTTTAGAAACCCTACAGTAGACTACTCGATGATTGTATTCAGATGCAGAAGAACTTTGGCGGACTTGGTCCACTTGGACAGGCTGGAGCTAGTGGGGGATTGGGAGGATTGGGAGGATTGGGGGCATTGGGAGGACTTGGTATGTTCTTTCCTTTCTAGTCTTACTGTGTTTATCCTGGCTGATAAACAGCATAAGTGAATGAATACTCTTGAGGTGGAGGGGTAAGTGGAGGAGGAAGTGAGATTGGAACAGAATTCGGCAAATCGTTCCCTGCACCTTCTGTTGAAGATTACTTGGACAGTGAGTGAATGACATTGCAACTGCCACTGTAGATGTTTTATTACTCGATCTAAGCGGCTGTGACTTCTCAATTGACAATAAGAGAGATAGAAATCTCGTAGATTGCCGATCTACCAGATATCTACTGCGCCATACCACGATATGAGCTATTTATAATACTGGACAAGTTCGCGATACGATCGATCAACAAGACTATAATGGCTGCATAAATAGGTAGCAGCTGCAATTCATTGCAGCTGACGAAGACAAAAAGACGACTCCGCAATCTCTCGTCCCTTTCCCAGAGAAGTCTAATTCTTTTCACTTTCTTTTCAACACACAGAAAAATACTACCGATCTGTCGGTGGATACTACAGCTAGATGACAATTTGGCTCTTGACAATATCCAGTGGTAGTATTCATCATCGACAGATCAATAGTATCGTTCTGTTTGAACATATAACTATTTGTCATTCCAGAACAACTCAATCTTCAATAGCAAAGAAGTCCATCACTCTCTTCCCAGATGAAAACATTGTATGTTTCCATTTCATTCTGTTTCCCTCTTGCGCAATTTACATCCACTAAACCTGAACCAATCTTTCGTCATCTCGTTATCGGGACGAATGTCAAATGAGGAACCGGATAGGCGAACGAGAAAAGAGAATAAAGTGATTGCAAAAGGGAATTGAGACGGTTTATGGATCATCACTCTAATAAATGAAAGATAAAATGCACTTGTCACCTTCAGGATGAATTGACTTCAGTTGAACCAAGCCCTGCTGTTCCTGCTCCCAAGAAGAAAATCACGTAATTGCACTCTTACAGTATTTTCACCATCGTCGCTTATCTAGGATATCTCTTCCGAAGGAGAATCCCGACTATTTCGAAGCCAAGTCTACGGATTCAGAATCCGAAGTCATCTTTACAACGAATCCGAAAAAAGACGAGGACGAGAGTTTGGTGGGCAAAATTTCGACTGCTGTCCATTTCATAGTCACTTTTCAGCTGAGTGGCAGCAGCAGTTCAAAAGAACGCGTTACGAGGTCAGAAAAGTCAAAAATCCTGGATCTGGACAAATTGGTTGAGGTATGTATCGAAGAAGAAGATTTTTGCTATTGAACTTTTTGCAGGTTCTATCGAAAAACAATCTGAAGAATACAGAAATTAAGGAGATTATTGACCAGGTGCAATGCTTTTATAAGGCTAATTTAGAAATGCGTGTTTTAGGTGGAATCCAACATGGTCATACCTGAAGGAATATCAAACAAGGAGGATGGAGGATCCTCAGTCAGGTGCCGTTTCTCACTCAAAGTATCGTGTTTATAGCTGTTTTCAGAAACATTTCACCCGAAATGTTCGAAAAGCAGCAGCGTATCATCAAAGCTGTCAGAGACCTACGAGAACATGTTGATAAGGAACAAAAAGAGAGGGTGCGATAATTTCTGTTCCGTTCTTTTATGACTTCAGTTCCCTATCTTCCAGGATCGTCTCCTCCTAGGCCCACTTCCAGAACCTTCAACTACCGTATCCCTTCCTACCACTTCTCCTGATACTCCCTATCCCTCTCCCACATTCCCTCCTTCTACTCCTCCTCCTCGTCCAACGGACCCTCCTCCTACCTTATCTCCTATAGTAGATCCCTTCAGTCACCTTCATCATCATCATTCCTTCCTTCCTCAACCTCCTCCTCTCACTCCTCCTCCACAGTATCCTCTCTACTTTGTCTCAGGACAAGCAGTTCCTCCAGTACAAGTTGTACATCCACAAGCACCACAAGTTCCCATATACCCTACCAATGGGTATCCCACCCAGCAGATTCCTCTGTCAGCACCAATACAGACTGTCCCACTTCCCGCACCTCATCACGGAGTACTACCACAGGTATTGGAACGGTTCATTAATAGCCTTTAAGTGCCAAATTAATATATCATTCATTCTATTTTTGTGGATTGATGATGAAATAAGCTTCAGGCTCCCCCTGCAAGTGCTCACTACTACACATATCAAAATGCAAATGCCAATTCTGTTTTCCGAGGAACGATTCAACAACCACAGTTCATGTATGGAATGCCCACACATCAGGTAACACTATGTTTTCTTCGCTACTTATTAGATGAACACTGTTGACAGTACAGTTTGCGATCATGTACTATTTCTAAGAGTTAAAAATCGTTTTCAGATCCATCCCACCACACAGCAGCCACGATTGGTACAGAACCAGGTCGCTAAATAAAGGAAGTACCGGAATTACTTAATCAATCCAGGTGGCAGCAGCCACTCCGTTCGAACGTGTTCGTCTCGTGAGACATGACTCTCCTTCCGCCGAAATGTCAAACGTCTCCCGCAGGACTACGGTACCACCACCAAGGCACAGTGGAGGTGGGATACTTCAATGAATACCAAGTATTGGTAGAAAACTTCTCACTTTGACATGTCCATGCTAAATATAATCTATTCTGGTAGTTGAAAAAATATTATAAAAAGGCTCGTTCAGATCTCATAGCGCCCACTCCTGTAGAAGGACCTGCATCTGAACAAGTTGTGAGACTGGGAACCAGACCGAGACAACAACAGAATCAAGTGGGATACTGTTGTCGTTGTAGACTATAGTATCTGTTTAGATGAGTTCAGCTGTTCAACGTCGATTTGTCGCTGCGGGAGCCTCAGCGCCATCGAGGAGTGAAGGAACAAGTGGAGCACATGCGAGGTTATTGATAAGAAATATAACACGTTCGACCACTATCTATTTTTATTTTGAAAGTGATATAATCGTTATTCATGAAAACGAACGAAATTGACATAACTTTTACAGAAGGCAACATCGTCCAGTCACTCCAGTACAACCCGCCAAGAGGGAAACTTCCATTGATTACCATCTCAACTCTGCAGCCAAGGCATACTGTAGATATCACAAAGATAACTCATTTTGACTCATTCAGGCTCAAGCTGCAATGATGCATAGAATTCATGCAGTTCCTATGGTGAGACGTCTTCCATTTGCAAGACTAAATATTTCTCGCTCAGCGTTCTTCGCCGGTCCCACCGCGAAAGTTTCCCACTCGAACAGCGAAGACCCTGAGACTCACCACACCGCCTACTGTAAGTAACTAATGCCAAACTTTCCGAGCCATGAAAATGCCGTGCTCTCTCCCTGAAGTGCATCTGAAGTGTTGAGTAACCATACCTAGAAGAATGTCTAACTGTGTCCATAGATGACACATAACTCATTTTCCCATTCAGTCACCATCAAGGGCCATTTCCCCTACAAGAGTCATCTCATTCGATGCAAATCGACCTGTTGGTGAAAGGACTAAAGTCACTCCATTCTGGATACCATCCACATTCATTCGAAGATACCCTCAACGATACGCAGGCGAACCACTAATGGGAGATTACGATCTTCTCAAGAATCGATTGGAGGAGTCCGCACGGAGTCGTGTAGGACAGGTCCATGTAACTGCTGCCGATGATTAACAGAGTGAGACTATTTGATGCAGTGCTTAAGTGCTTGATGCTGTGATTGCATGAAAAGAATATCGCGACCAAACTGACGATTAGTGATCCATCTTTGATCGTAATGAGCAATTGCGAATGCGCTAACATGAACAAATGCCGTTTTTAAGGTAACAGTTAGTGTTTCTAAATAAGTAATATTGTTTTCATTCGTCTATTAAACTTGGAGCTGTTGTCTGTCGAACTTAGAGACAACAGCTCGGCGGAAATTAGACGAATCATAAATGCACTTTACTACCGATTTAGAATCTCAAGTAACAATCGATGAATAATTGTATGTCTTTCAGTTGCTTGTTCTTCCTTCCGATATTCCCGTTGACGGTCAACTATTTATCAACAGTGCTCCCATTGATTCGATTGAATCAGAAGAGAATCCTCACTTTCCATCCCCTCAACCATTTCCCTTTTGGCCTTCCCCATTCCATACTTCTCCTTCTCCTTCATTCCCCACTCCTTCTTCCTTTGGATTCACTCGCAGTCCATTTCGTTCTACTCAAGTCTTTCGATCCACGGCCTTTCCACGAAGAGTTAGGCCAAGGAAGAGAAGACTCAATAATCAGAGGAGGAATGGAATGAGCAGAAGGAGGAAACAAGGATTGAGTAGACGTAAGGATACTATAGAATAACAATCCATAGAACTCAATTGATTGCACCACATGTGAGTCAAGAACAATTCTATTTCTCCTAATATCTAGCTCACCTTTTCGATTCATCCATGACACACATGTGGTGTATTATCTCATTTTCCCATTGTCATTCAGTCTATTGGGGGCAATTTGTGTGCCATTCAAATCTCAGTGAATACGGGCCCTTTTCCATTCTCTTTCATTTACACTCGAACAATCTGTGAAACACCGATCTACTGTCCAATAAAATTTTCACATTAAACAGCGTATTTCGTAGACTATATAGAGCCGAATATTGAATCATGCATAAAATAGAATTACCATGATCGAGGGACGACGATTTATCTAAGAAGTATATAATATGGTTTCTAAATCGGCATAAAAGTGCATTTTTTCACTCATTAGTCAAATCTCCACGGAGGTTGACTCTGTGTTCGATAGACAACCGATCCGAGTCAACGTGACATAGTGAGACTTTAATGGAAACCTTCACTCATTCTCACTTGATGTTCTGGTTGACGACGGTCGCCTTCATTCTTCCACTTGTCCTCCTCACTCGAGCCGATAATGTTACAGCCTCGGACAATATTTCGGCTTCGGACAATGTTGCTTACATCTTCTACAAGTTCACAGTGGTAATCTTGTCCAAGGCCCTAAGAGAGGTTATAACTTCGCTTATTGCAGAAAGAAGGCGATCGATTGGCCATGCACCCAATGGACTGCGGGACAAAGAACATTGTCAATGTGGCAGGAGAATATCATAATGAGTGAGTGGGGCAAAAGAAACTGACAATGAATTGAGACAAAGAAATGGATATGATTTGCAGGCCAAACAAGAAGGTTTCGTGTGAAAAGGCCGTCGCTATCAGCTTCAACAGGGCTGACGAGTATGTTGTTTGCACAAAATCTTCTAAAAATCTCCCATTTTCCTTCAGAATCAACGTCTCCTCGGATAAGGACATTTTCGTCGAGTTCTACAGTAAGCACTGCATACAACCTCACAAAAAGGCCGTTACAGTATACTTACAGTATTCCTTGCAGGACAGTCAACCTTATTTGCCTCCCGTCGATACGTGACTTGTTTTCGCTGGTTCATCACTGCGCCCATCACTATCGTTTCAGTTCTGATAGTTTTTGCGTACGGATTGTTGAAGTGTAAGAGACTCAAATGGGAGAAGGGTCAGTCATTCCAGACTGTTACATGTGATCATATTGACAACATTACAGAAGTAGATGTTATGAAACGGAAAGAAGAAATGGAGGAACAATCTGCAGGGGCTCCTGATGAAGAAGAACAAGGAGGAGAACGTGAGCATTTGCATGTAGCAACTAAGAAGATCTTCTCATTCAGAGTCTGTAATGCAAATATCAGCCAGGATTCCTTCACTAAGAGAGGATCAGGTATTGATTGTCTTTCTATTCTGTATATCAATGAACATTGTGTACAGGGGGCAGATGAGTCCGATTCGAACAAGAATGAAGATAAGAAGAAAAAGAATAAAAAGAAGAAGAAGAAGGAAAAGGAGAAAGATCAGAGTGTCAAGAAGAGCGACAAGGAAAAGAAGGAAGGAGAAGAACAGAAGCCTAAGGTAAGCACTATCTGTTATCGCCGACTGAAAGGGGCCGTAGATTACGGTATTCTACCGTTTATCAAATTGCAGACAATCGAAGACATCGACCTTGAGAAGACGCAGAAGGAAACAATGGTGAAACCGAAGAAGATGGTAGTGGAAGAGGCCCCACCACCTAAGAGTGTATACATGAAATAACCAACCAATTCAATTCCCTTATCAGAGATATCAAGAGAAAAACTATACTGCCAATCTTATATGGACTCCTTTTGCCCGGAAATTTCACTATTTTTCGTCCCATTTCAAAATATATAAGTATTTTATCTCTGATAAGGGATATTCTCTGGACACTTCTTTACCTCATCGAGTACGATGAAATAGTCGGCCTTGAGGTGAAGAAGTTCCATTTTTCCAATCTAATCTTCCTTTCTACTCACTTTTCCCTTCGTCGTCCTTCCAATGGTCAAAAAGGCTTTGAAGGCACAATAAACGTTGGTTTATATGCTTGCAGTGCAGCACAAAAGCACTTGTGAAGATGAATTGTGAATTCATACAATGATCAAATGAGCGGCACATTATAAAGGCAAAATATTTTTTAAATCTCAAAATATATCAAAATAGAAAAAAAACATCGATAAGATCATAATTAGTGAGCCATTGGATGAACCGATTTAGGGTTTCTAAAACGTTGGTTCCATGCGACAAAAAGCATTCATCTATTCTCTGAGGAGCGACTATCTTTCTTATGTGATAAATAACAACTCAGGTGTTAGATAACATATTTATAAAGAAAAATGACCGAGAAATGTCTGGTTGTTGCTTCAAATCCTAAAAATTTGAGTAATTCTTGGGAGTTCACTGCTTATTTGAAGAATCAGTCGGCGAATAACTTATATTGTTCTTTGGTAGCGTTATCTGAAATTATAATGTGAACAAATGGTCTGATGTTGCTGTACGACTTGTTGAGGATGTTGAGGATGGACGATATTTGACTTGAAGGAACGATGTCCGAGCTCAAATCTTTAAATTTCATAGAATACTGAGAGCAATCATACCAAAAACTTGGCGATTCCTAACTTTAAGAAATTCAAATAACGGCGACGAAGTTCGGGACTGACAATGAACAGAAGAATACACGGTGAAAAGGCTTGATGAAAGGATACAGTATTCAGGTTATGTATACTTAAAGCCATACATTTCAAATCGATTAGCCACGGCATATTGAAATAAATGAGGAGGTTAACATCGTTGCTTAGAGTAACGAACGTTCGGACCACCTACGGAGACATAGATAGAGAGGATGATTAGCACGAACTTGAGGGATCAGTGAAATGGAATTGATTATGAAGAGAATGAATCCGTAAATGACCAGCCGACGTTCTGCTTTCTTCTGTAATTGAACAGATGACTGAAATTTGATTATCAGGAAACTAACATGTATAACGCTTTGCATCTCAGCTTTCCTAAGGATGATAGCAGACAGTGTGTAAAGAAAGATCATCAAAAGTCCACTTGCGAGAAGCAAGCTGGCCGTTATTAAATTTCGAACAGAGTACTGAAGTAGTTCGTCACATGGATCGATAATGTGATTTGATCACAAACCCCAGGAGTCCTCACACTTATTGTGTAGTACGTCCTGTTATTGACCACCAGCTAGGAACGATTGTAATGGTTCGAATTGTTTGAAGGAACGAACCGGTGAGTAGAAAGGTTCACCATAAATCAGTGGAAAGTACATTCCTATGGGCACCAGGAACATTATGGCAATGGATGGATACAGAACTTTCTTCCAAACCTATGAAATTGCTGATAATGAATTAATTGCAAACTTTTCATTGAACCTTCTCGTGCTTGGAAACTAACCAAACGGCAGTCAGACGATTGAACGCCGTGATAAGATTAACAAATTCCTGGATGGCGGGAAAGTAATAAGTGAGGCTGCAATAACTTCTATTCTTGATAACAGGCATTCGATCAAACAATTCCTCGATATAGAATGATCTTACGTAACAGAAACTGTATGAACAAGTCCCGCAGGCCAGTTATGCTGTAGAAATGTGCTAATGGTGGATGATTGAACGGCACGAAAGGCCAGGAAGGAATTGATAACAGTTAGCATGTCCTGAGAAGGCAGTGTAAAGTAAATTACTCCAAAATTCTAACAATTACGCCTCCGATGAGAAACAACGTGTAGAAATGTGCTTGGAATATTCCGGCTTTCCGAGTCTGCAACAATTTATATGAGGACAAGTAGGTAGATAATAGAAGCAGATGCTGATTATGGTTCATATAAACCAGTAGTAAAGTGCATTTGTCATTCGTCTGTTCAAACTGTTATCTCTGGATAGATAACAGTTCCGCAGAGACTATACGAATGAGAAATACGCCTTACTACCGATTCAGAGGCCACTGACCTTGAGAATGCACACCAGTTGGCTAGCGTACAAAGTAATCAGAAGGGTACACTCGATAGAATAGGTGATAAACGCAGTGATGTCCATGACCATTACCGAAAACTATACTGTCACTCAACAAAATCACTTATTTTATTGGATATATAAAGGAAAAGAGGCGCCAGCTCGCTAAATCTGACTTCATTGCTAAATTTATATTTAGTTCCAGATCCGAAGTCGATAGACACTCCGCCCCTGACGGACAGATTGTAAACAATTTTAATGAGCAACGTCTGCTCAGAGTTAGTGAGATACACGATCAGAAAAAGGAAAAGGCCGCATGACGTGGTAGTCAATTGCGCATGTTGACATAACAGCGTTATTTATACTCGAGACGAAACGAGAAATATTCTGAAGAAGTTTCGGACCTGTTCAGGCCATTTCCAATAATACTGAGACAAGCAATCGAAGAATTGATCAATCATGTAGTATTGCAAGTGTAAATGGGAAGACTCTCCTGTTAGCAACGATTAGTGCAACAGGGACGTTAATCCGTCACGGACCATAATTAGTGCAAGCGCCTCCCCTCTTATTTAACAAGAGTAGATAGAATATGCACATATCCAGACAAGAGATCATAAACATAACCTTGTACTGTCATCCTGAACGAAAATTTCCCTGTCTAACTTAATCAAATTTGGAGGCCAATAGTTGACAGATGATTTCTCACATAATTTCACTGTTAGTTCCTTCATCAGAAGAATAGGAATCTGTACAAAATTGATCGCGAGGCTCCGTCTCTATTGCTGAAATGACTGTACTCTTTGGACAAGACAGTGTACAAATCAATGAAATACTCGCCATTCAGGTCCAGAAGTTCCATTTTTCCAATATAATTTCCCTTTCTACTCACTTTACCCTTTGTTTAGGGTTATATTATCGAGACGTTATTGGCAGCCAGTGTCATACTAGCCTTCTAACTGCATTCATAGCTGTCGTCTCTCAATTCGCACTAACGGCCGCTAGGGATGAAATTAGACGGCTAGAGATCACCGGCTGTCAATAACGTCTTGATAAGAGAGCCCTACCTTTGTTGTCCTTCCAATGGTCAAAACGATTTTGAAGGAAAAAAACGTGGGTTTTTGCAGCAATAACACTTGGGAAGAAGAATGGTAAATGCATGCAATGATGTGAACAGAATTCAGCCTGATGACTATGCTTTCTCTAACTTACTGCTACTTTCTTTACCTATCCACGGTTGGTGGACATTCACATTAAAAAACACAATAAAAATAGACTGAATTTTAAGTATTCGCAAGAACAACTGGGCCAACTCTCACTGTAAGTACTCAACTGTGAACTATGAAGTAATTGTTATCGAAGAACCTGAACAAGAATTCATTTCTCTTTTTCTTCACTTTCCTATCACTTTGAATTTTCCTTTAGTGTCTCGGCACTGAGAATCTTGACTTCTGAAAATCCTCGCATCTTTATCACAGATCTTCTGAGAGAGTGAATAACCACTGCTAAAGCACTAGTCGACATCGTCAAGAAAACATTTTATCCCGACTATATCGACCATGCTGATCACGATGCATCTTATTTGAGTGCCTACGTGTGGAATAGGGATCGCCTTTTGGAACATTCCTTACTTTTGGAATTCCAAAAGTCGGTCTGTCTATTCCATTGGAACGTTCATTCTCCCTTCATTTCTCTTTTGGAACGCGGTCGACTTTTGGAATTCCAAAACGTTTTGGAATTCCAAAACTAAAAATTTCAATTTTAAGGGTAAAATAAGTTGACAGCACTGAAAAAGCGTGTGCTGTTAATTTTTTAAAATATAACTGTTAATTTTCAACGAACACCCACAGCATATAATCAAAAAACAGCCGGTAAGAGTCCATAAAGAGAGGAATAATGGAATTCCAAAACGTTTTGGAATTCCAAAACTCTCCACACCACCGCGTTTTGGAACGTTTTGGAATGGAATGAAGTGAGAGAGGCGCCGTTGTTTTGAGTTTTGGAATTCCAAAAGTCATTCCAAAAGGCGATCCCTAGTGTGGAATGAATTCCCACTCTTTGACAGGCTGTGTGTCTGTGAGACAGTCACATGCGCACAGCCTGTCATACAGTAGGGTTTGTGTTGGACAATTCATTCCCTTTAACGTCATTCCGCGCGGTCTCACATTAGAATAATCGATAGTCGTCCAGATA
>JACMIF010000733.1:0-16630 GCA_014805445.1 Diplogasteroides magnus
TGTGATCGGAGACACTATGCCAGTTGCTGCTCGACCTTCTGCAGTGCTGGCCGATGTCGCAGAAACACCTGACCTAGCCGTTGTCCTTGCACCATCAGTCGTGCGAACTGGCAGCCCGGAAACTGTCGATGAGACTACTGCATGATCAGTTGAATTTGAACCATCGTCTGTTGCTGTAGTTTGCAAACCGGATGGATCGGTCGATGAATCAAGAGGCGCAGAAGTCGTTCGACTTCCAAATTCAGCAGTCGTAGAAGATGACCGACTAGAACTGGGGGAAGTGCCATCGGTCGTGTTATCTGGTCTGTCTGTGGTCGTAGACGATATAACAGTTGTTGTACGAGAAGAACCTAACGATGTCGTAAGCGCGTCTGATGTTGCGTTCAACAGACCAGTAGGCTCTGTTGATGAGTTAATTGATGATGCTCCTAATGTTGCAGTCGCTGAGGAAAGTGAGACAGAAAGAGTGCTCGGATTGATGGATGGCACAGTAGACGCAGTATGACTAGATAGTGTGGTGTCTCGTGCAAAGCCCTCAATGTCAGTTGAAGTGTGAACGAAAGTTGGAACCGAACTTGTTGAGATGAGTGCAACAGAAGTTGGTGTCATATGCAGAACACTGGTCGATGAAACAGAAGGCAAAGTTGATCGAACAGAAGAGGGTGCTTTACCAGTAGGTGTCAATGAAGATAACAAGGGTGTTTGACTGGACGATAATGGCGTTTCATTGTTCTGTGCATATGTCGTGCTGTCAGTTGCTGTGGTCTCCATCGTCTGACTAGTAACGTGCAAGGTAAATTGTTCTGTTCCATCAGGACGAGTGTACGTGGACTGAGTGCTTGTGTGAAAATTCGTTCTGTTCAATGTCGTTGGGGTGGAAACAGAAGGAGTCATGCTCGTGCTTGTGGATTCATCAAACGGACCTTGTGTTGCTTCTGAAGATGAAGTAGTTCTATGAGTGGAGGACATGGGTTCGGCAGTGGATGGTTTTAATGACGACGAAGACCCTCGGAGATCCACTTCCACAGTGACATCTTCTCCATTCTTCGTTGTCCTGCTTCCAGCAGGTGTTGAAGATGAGGAAGTAGGTGAATTTCCATCATCAGGCCGGACAGTGGAAGAACCGTAGACAACTTGGGCAGTCACAACTCGTACTATATTTGGCAGTTCAGTGGACATAACAGTCGATTGTCCATGGTCTCTTCCTCCATTATCTTCGTTGGAGCCTTCCACATCAACAAATATGCTAACAGTACGATTTTCTAACCGTGGAATCTCGGTAGCCTTCCCAAACCTATCTAGCGTCACTGAGTTGGGACGACTAGTGGTGCTTGATGACATCATTTCCCCTTCTCCTTTTATAAATTCCACAGGGTCCAGTTCAGTCTCGATGATCTTTCCACTTTGAGGATGTAGCAATCTAGTCTCCACTTGAGACGACTCAGTCGTAGTCATTGTGTGATGTTGTGCAACGACTGCAGTATGGCTAATTGAATCAGTTGTGGAAATGGCTTCTTCCGAAGATGTCGTCATCTTCGCGGTAGATGACCGTGATGAGTGAGTACCGGCAGAAGACAAGATGCCAGATGTGGTGGTTGATTTACCAGGCATGCTTGTTGTGGTTTCCCTTTCAGGTGCTACAGATATTTCGACGCTCTTTACGGAAATCGTGGGTGGAACAGCTGTAGATGATGTATGTCTTGTACTTGATGAATGCGAAGATGATGTAGTCTTCTCAAGTCCTGATTCAATAGAAGAAGTATATTCAGTAAAGGAAGGAGCAGTTGCAGTGTGAGCAGCATGCACGGTTGATCTCGTTCCAGTGAGTTCTGTGATTTTCTTAGTCACTTCGCGTTCCGAAGATTTTGTCGACAGTACAGTCGGTGAATGCATTGTTGTAGTCTCGTCATCTTCTGTCGAAGAGGAATGATGTACTGATGTCGTTTCTCGCACATTCGAACTACTTGTAGAACTACTCGATAGACTCTCTGTGATAGGCACCGATACGGTGGAGGAAGAACGGAGGGATGGGGCCAACGAAGATACAACAGAATTGACCGCTGTTGATGTATCCAAGATTGTTTTCTTCGACACTACATTTACCGAATCAGTGGTGGAAGCTACTGTCGTGTACTTACTTAAGCTCGTAGCTGTGCTCTTCGTCGTTGATGACAACGAAGATGTGGAATGAACACGTTGAGCAGTTGTTGAGGAAATGGCTGAAGGATCTTCTTCTGTGATCGATGGAGTAGACATAGTTGAAGACCGAGAATTAGTATCTCTGGTAGAGAAGACAGTAAAAGGAGTAGAAAATGCATCGGTTGTCAAATCCACCGATTCCGAAGAAGTACTTAAAGTAACTTCGTTTGAAACGGTCGCATTAATGTTATTTGGTGGAGACGTGGCATGAGGCAATGTACTTGTTGCCAATTCGCTGAATGCCGTTCTCGAATAGGCCTTCGTTGAACTGGTCGAGCTTCCATCGGTGTTATTCCCTAATCCTTCTGAGGTTGTTTTCGTCAACTGATCCGGAGTAGTCGTTGTGGTGGACTGTGATGAAGGAATCGTCGTCGATAAACTTTCAGACGATGCGGTTTCCGTGATGCTTGAGCCAGTACTCGATTCCCGATTTCCGCTAGTTGTCGTATGAGCTGCTGGCGTTGTCATTGTTTTGTGTGACGATAACGTGGCACGAGCATTGCTCGACGTAAGTCCAGCAGAAGCAGTATTCGATTCAACTGGGGATCGAGTTGACGTAGAATGCGGAGAATTTACAGTCGTCGATACTTTGCTGTATGTACCATTTGGAGTGGCGTTGGTGGAAGTAACTGAACCTTCCGAACTGGACGACGTCTCCTTAGTCTCGACAGATTCTGTCGTCGAAGACTTCGTAGTGGGAGTGGAAGGAACAGACGAAGTAGGAGTGGATGAAGTATGCGTGTCTGGTTTGGCTGAAGAGTTACCATGCTGACCAACTTGAGAAGTGGTCGAGAAAGCAGGAGTATGGGTATCGTTCAGTTTGCTTGTTGATGGTTTAGTCTCTCCCACAATTTCCAGCCCGACTTGGGGAGTTGCAGTAGGCAATTGTGTATTCTCCTCAGGCTGGATGGCGGCAGCAGTAGTCGGCTTCGTTGCACTCTCTGTAGCAGGGGTCTTGCCATTCTTATCCTCCCTCAGACCTCCATCATTGCCGTCTGGGAAGACGTCTGGAGTCGCCGTCTTCTCTGTTGAAGACTTAGGACCTTCAATGGTCGAGGCTTCTTCAGGATATGCGGTGTGAATGTTAACATGCATGATGGGAGTCTGGGTGCTCGACTCGCGTTGAGTCGCTGTGAAAGGAGAGCTTACAGTGGACGATCCTACGATCTCCAAACCCATTTGTTGAGTTGTTGTCGGTAATTGAGCAGTGCTCTCCTCTTCAATGGGAATGTCAGTTACTGTTTTGATTCCATCAGCTTTCGGAGTGATGACAGATGAACTGTCTCCAGGCTTCTGAGTTCCTGAGCTCATACTCTTCTCAGTAGAAGAAGCATTAACGGAGGATGTTATAACCGGTTCGGTCGATGGCTCTGTTTTCTCAATTGATGGAGCTACCGTAGCCTTATTTGTGGAGGATGAAGTGTTCTCAGCAGTTGTCGTTAGTATTGTCTTCTCAGTCGTGGAAGGAGATTCAGTGACCTTTGTTGTCGAGGAAGGAGGAACAGACTTCTCAGTGATGGCTGATGCCGTAGTCTTCAGGGATTCTGTCGCTGATGCAGTCGTGACCGAAACTACAGTGTTCTTTTCAAAGGAACTTTCAGTTGTCTTAGCCGTCGTTGGCGTAACCGGGGAACTGGATGACATCTCCTTAGTCTCGACTGTTTCTGTCGTCGAAGACTTCGTAGTGGGAGTGGACGGAATAGACGAATTAGGAGTGGATGAAGTATGAGTGTCTGGTTTAGCTGAAGAGTTTCTGGACTCTCCCACAATTTCCAGTCCTATTTGGGGAGTTGCAGTAGGCGTATTCTCATCAGGCTGGATGGCGGCAGCAGCAGTGGGCTTCGTTGCACTCTCTGTAGCAGGAGTCTTGCCATTCTTATCCTCCCTCAGACCTCCATCCTTGCCATCAGGGAAGATATCGACATCTGGAGTCGCCGTCTTCTCTGTTGAAGACTTAGGATCTTCAGTAGTCGAGGCTTCATCAGGATTAGCAGTGTGAATGTTGACATGCATGATGGGAGTCTGGGTGCTTGGTTGGCGTTGAGAAGGAGTCGTCGCTGTCGAAGAAGAGTTCACAGTGGACGATCCTACGATCTCCAATCCCATTTGTTGAGTTGTTGTCGGTAATTGAGTAGTGCTCTCTTCTTCAATGGGAATGTCAGTAACAGTTTTGATTCCATCAGCTTTCGGAGTGATGACAGATGAACTGGATTCAGTTACAGTTGGAGTTGGGCTCATCTCAGTAGACGCGATAGGGGCGGACGAAGTTGCTTCAGTTGCTTTCACAGCTGAACTGGGAGATTGGGTGGTCTTCGGGGCTTCGGATGAATCTCCAGGCTTCTGAGTTCCTGAGCTGGTGCTCGTTTCAGTAGACGAGATAGGAACGGATGCTTCAGTTGCATTCATTGTTGAGCCCGATGCCGTTGTCTTTGACGCTTCGCTCGACTCAGTGATCTTCTTAGTAACTGTTGATGATGTGTTCTTCTTCGTGGAAGACGATGTCGTTGTGACCTCCGTTATTTTCTCAGTCGGTGTGAATTCAGTGGATTTCGTAGTCATCGATGCGGAAGAGCCCTCTTCTGTATATGACACAACCGAAGCTGTCGTAGCTTCAGTCACTTTTTCTATCGATGCTGTAGTCTCTTCAGGGGTTTTGGACGATGCTTTAGGCTTCTCAGCCAGAGACTCTGGAGTGACTGCAACCGTCGTGGATTCTTCCACATTTATTGTCGATGATGAAGTCTTCGATGATGTAGAAGGTGACGTTGTTGATGGAACTTTTTCTTCCTTTCCCATTTCATGTCCTTCTTCACCTGATTCGATCACGGTAATGGGAGGTTCAATAGTTGTGGGAATCTCGCCACCGACGATTTCCAATCCAACATCTGTCGTTCCTGGTATTGTCTGTGTAACAGGTCTCCTGGTCGTTTCTCCCAGGATGATTGTTCCAGAACTTCCAATGGTCCTCGTTCCGTTGCTTCCTTCCACACGCTCAATGATGGATCCAATTCTCTTCGTTGCAGAATCGATTTCAGATGGTACGGAAGGAGTCGTGAGTGAACTTCCTGAGATTTCCAATCCAAATTTCTGGTCAGTTCCGTTCACTATAGCTGCGTGTACTCCAGGGATTGCTGTTGCCAGTAGGTCTAGGTCTTCGATACCCTCTCCAGAAGTGGTAAGTTTGACGAAGATGGGTGATATCGTGGCTTCACTGTTGTTCTTGTGAACAGCAGCCTTCTCCCCAAATATTCCTCCTCCGAGTTCCTTGATAAGTGTTTGTCCATCTCCTCCGATGATGGTCACTTGAGATCCACTCGATGATGATCCAGAAGACTTCTTCTCGGTCTCAAAGACTTGTCCAATTGACTTTTCTTCAGCAACACTTCCTGTTGCAGCAGTTGATACTGGTGCTCTTCCTGACTTTGCGTGAGTGGCAGATGAAGATGAGGAACTGGCAGAGGAAGAGGCAGAAGAGCTTGCGGATCCCGATGCTGATGAGGAAGATCCAGCATCACCTGTGACTCCGTGAGTGGCAGCCTTGGTTGATGACGTGTCGATGATAACTTTGTTCATGTAATAAGTTGACGTTGCAATGGGAATCTCAGTGACAGGGATGACAGTTGTCTTTGATCCTCCAATTGTTGATGTGACAGTTGTGGTGGCAATTGTGGTGGGAAGAGTCACAGTGATGACATCATGAATCCCATTTGTCGCATTTGAGGCTGAAATAGATATACACGTCAATATACGAACATAATATGTTCCTCTTACCTTCTCCTTTCTTCTCGTGTTCCGATTCCTGAATATCAGCACCAGAAGGAGTTTTGCTGGGGACGAATTCGACTGAACTGTTCCCGAATCTTGTCTCCTGAATGACAGAATTTAATTTTAAATATTCCATAGTAAATAACTAACCGTGTATGTTGATTCAGTGACTGTTACTCCAGCTGTAGTGAAATTGCTCTCTTGAGTATCCACAATAGGAACGACTGCAAGTCCAACACGAGTAATCTCCAACCCTTGGCATTCTCCTTTCTGAAAACCACACACGATTGCTAATTGCAAGTTGTACGAAAACTGACAGGTGATTCTTTGTCGCAGCATCTGAATCCTCCCTCAGTATTGACACACCAATGGCCATCATCCTCCAGACAAGGATTCTTCTCCTTGCATTCATTGATATCTACATATTTCCTATTAACTTCATGAGAACATTCAATACTACAAACCTTCGCATCCAACACTGGTCACTCCCTGATATCCAGTACTACAGAGACAGAATCCATTGACACATTCAGAATTACGAGGACAGAATCCAGAACAGGCAAGGTCTGTAATACTCATTGTATGTATTCATTTTTCTGTCTTTACTTACTTCCATCTTCATTGATTGTCTTTCCCGTCTGCTGCTGAAGCTTATCGATGATGTCCGGAAGACTCGCCGTCGGTCCGATAGGAACGATCACTATTGATCCATTTTCAGAATGACTTTGTGTGGATCCTGATTCAACGGTAACTTCTCCCACGGCCTGTAACCATGCAATCATTATCCCTTCAATGGAATAGTTCCAACCGCCTTCGTTGATCCTTCTGCACGTTCAAACGAAGAAACCGTTGGATTGACTGATGAAGCAGATGGAGAAGAAGAGGATGCTGCTGCCGAAGCGATGGCCTTAGCCATAGCTGCAGCTCTTGCAGCAGCATCGGCTTCTGAGAACATGGTAACGTCTCCATCGGTGCCACGGAAGATGTGGATACCCTGAAGATTCTTCTTTGTGATGAAATTCATTAAAATATTACCTGGCATTCCTTTTCCTCACTTGAGGCACCACAGCAGATATGACTTCCCATTACATTAACACACCATTCTCCCACTCCTTTACACATTCCGGAGTCCTCGCACTCGTTTACATCTTCAAGATATTACTGTATTCTTCCCAGATCTATTCAGTTCCCTCACCATGGCAACTCTTGAGGGCATCTCCGTAGAATCCTGGCTGACAGACACAGGTCTCGTTGACGCACATCGCGTGTAGTCCACAGCCTCCAGCACAGAAAGCTCCCTTCTCTGAATGTAGTGGATGACTCAGTTGTGTTGTCTGTAACTGACCCTTGATACACTGATCATCATTACTGTCTTCATCACAACAAATGTATCCTCCTTGTACATTGACACAACGAGAGTCTTCCTTGGCAGAACAGGGAGAGTTCATGGCATCGCACTCATTCACATCTGATAGATGAAGAAGGATGATGAAGAAGGCCAATGGACTCACCATGACAGCTCATTCCATCTCCTGCATATCCAGTCTGACATATGCACATCTTGAGGGAATGAATGCAGTATGCATGTCTATCACAGACAGAGTCCGATTGGGTACAGTCTTTCTCGGCTATAAGTTCCATTGACTACTGTGTACTTGTGTGTTGACTCACGTGTGCACGAGTGTCCATCTCCTGTCCATCCTTCATCACATGTACAATTGTATCCTCCAGCGAAGTTTGTGCACTCAGCACGACGATAACACGCTCCTTCCCATCTCAAAGGACACAATTAGAAGGTAATCATTGATAATGAACCAACCTGCATTCATCGATATCCTCACAGTGTCCATTCTTCAATTCATATCCCTCGTCACATGAAGTTGTCACACAAGAGAACGAACCCTCCTCAAATCAATCCACTTCTTCAGGCTCATGTTTCAAAAGCATTACAAATTTATATGTGAGTCAACCAAAGAATTTCCAAATGAATAGTAGGGTGCAAGTTTCATTCGTCTAATACGGTCCCTGCATGTTTCTATCGCTTGTTGAGATAACCGTACCGAGTGGGTTACACGAATGCGAAATGCACTTTACTTTTTTTGAAACAGTAATGAATGAAATGATATTTATTTGAGTGATTTTGATAACAATATATTTGCAGATGAACTCACCGTGTTCTGACACATCTCATTCCTTCCACAGTCGTGCAATCCAAGAGTACATTCGTCTATGTCGACACATCTCAACATATATCTTATTGTCTCCAATTTATCTCAACACCTCCTTTTATAAATAATATGCTATGAATCAAGTAACATGTTCATTGTACATCAATCTAACCTCTCCACTGGTGTTCCTCTCGGTGCGTATCCCTCAGTACAATTACAGAAGTGTGTTCCAGGCAGATTGATGCACTCGGAGTGTTCGGGACAGTTTCCTCTGCCATCAGCACATTCGTCGACATCTCAAATGATCTTTTTATGAAGATGCCTTATTGTCTCAATTGCATGACAACTGTTCACTTTCGCTTTCAATGCCCTTTGACCATTCGAGTATTGTGGATGAACGATGATTATGAAAAATGTGTTGTTTGTGACATGTCCCTTGAGTACTTGTCCCTTGTACTTGTCCCTATTTGACCCCTATCATTCCTTCAACCATCTTGACCCCTTCACTCAATGTCTCATTCTCCTTTGTCCCCAATAGGACAAGGCAGTAATGGGCGAGGATGATCGAACAACGAACAAAGCACCCCTTTAACACCCACGGGGGTGAGAAGTGCAAATCCTCACTCAGCATAAACACACTCTCTCACCACACCACAATACCCCCTTTTTGTTGGGTGGCTAAAGAAGTCAGTCAAGGTCGCCGGATGAAGCGACGATCAAAGATATCACTGTTCCTCTTTTGGTATGGTGGGGGACATTTAACCCGGTTGAAGTGTGTTTCACCCACCAGCACATTCGAATCCATCTCCAGCAAATCCAGGGAAGCATGAACAAGAGTAGTTTCCGATAGTGTTTGTGCAGTGGGCGAGCCAATGGCATGGACGGTCAGCACACTCGTTTCGATCTGAACTTACGATGGTTAGTGAGAGTAGTCAAGTTGTCGTACTCACCCATTATCTCACACATATGACCAGAGAATCCAGAATTGCAGTAGCACGTAGGTTGTGATCCATCGAATAGACATGCACCTCTATCACTACACGAAGCATTGCACTTTCTCTCTGAATGACACTCTATTTGTATCTTTCCCTCATCATTCAATTAGGTGTCAATTGTATGTTCATGCTGTCAGACAATACAAAAAGGACGTATTGGTCATTAAGAAGTTCATTCATTTGACCCCCGTGTTCTTCTCTGATTAGCATGGGTGGTGGATAAGATGAGACTGGCCTCGTTTCCCCCTTAGATGAAAGAGAATGCATTGCGTCCATTGGAACAGTGACAAGAAATCGAGAGCAGCCTTCTTGTGTTGCGCAATTCCACGGCATTGTATCTTTTTTGCGTTCCATTCTATCAGTGACCGACATCCGCTGTTTAGTGGACGTTCTACTTTTTGAATTCCCGATTTCCGAATAGATGGAATGGGCAACATTCTCGAGTGAGTGATGGACAGGTCATGTTGAGTAATAAAAGGGAATAGTTGACATAAGAAGAGGACAGGTGGGAATGGTAACCATCATGAAGGAAGTTCTATGCGACGATTACGAAGGAAAGGTCAAACTCCTTATTTAGGAGGGAAACTGTCACACACAAACCATTGCATATGTCAACAAGTACAATTTTGTTATGACAGTTGTCTTACAAGGCAATGCGAAGAGCAGAGGGACAGAACATAATGCATGACTGTATGATGCTGTAAAACATCAAAGACAGTCTATCAATATGGCCCATTTTATTATAGGGGTTTCAAAAACGATTATTTTTATGCAATGCTTTCGTCTATTTCCCACGGAGCGGTTTTCTATCAGATTGGAGAGAAAGACAGCCGCTCCTCGAAGATTACATGAATGAGAATGCCCTTTTCCGCATAAAATGTTTTAGAAACCCCAGTCTCAATGTCAGACTTTCAGTTCTGATTGCGCATAGACAATTAGCGACCGTGTGAAATGGCTGTGAACTCTTTGATGTGTGGATATTCCAAGATTGAGGTAAAAAGGAAGGAATGTTGTTTGTGGACATCAAAGGGTCAGACTGAGGGTCACCAAAAGGCAATTGCGACATTGAAGATCAGTGTTCTGTGAAATGAGAATGCCACTGTGTGGGAAGCACAAGAATACGGTAAGAGGAAGTATGAGTAGATATGAAAGAGGACTCACCACAGTAGGGGAAACTCTCGTCATCGAGGGCAGGATTGGAATAGCAGTCTTTGACTCCATCACACAATACGCTCATCTCGTGAATATGCAGATCAAGGGGGTCTTTCGAATGCTGCAAAAGATGGAGTATTGGTTGTGCATCAGACTATCACCCGAAGGATCCCTGGTTCGACCATCTCACCTGACAGATAATAGTGGCCATGTCAAAGTTGACTACGAACGTCGGTCTCATCTCAGGCATTGAAGAATTGACGAAACTTTTGGAAATGCCATCGACGGATCCTGTGCCGAAGAGTAGAAATACTGTAGTGGCCAGAAGGGAAGGGATTGCGGTAGAACGGACTGCTCTCCGTCTATCGTAACCCTTGGGGTCACCGTAGCTAGCGGAAGGCGACATGTGAATGTCTTCCACTAGCAATAGGTGATTTCGATTGAGTTGATTGAGTCTGGAATGAGAAGGATAGAGGTTACAGAGGAATGATACGGGGATCCACAATAAAGAACGCGGAGAGTAGTAAATGAGACAAAGTGTTGGTCATGTCAGGAATTCATTGTAAATAGGAGAGAAGCATTTACAAGTAAGCTGAGAGGAGTCAAGGTTGAAAGGGGAAGAAGGGTCCAAAAGGGGAAGAAGGGTCCAAAAGGGGAAGAAATGGTCCACAATGACAGACATTCAGGAACATTCCCATGCCATTCACTATGATCAATGAACCATACAAGGTGTTACCATGAATGAGTGGGACGAAGAAGGAGGAGGCCATAGTTAGCCGCTTGTATCGGAGACAGTCTCCCTTGACTAAGCCCTCAACTCACCCTACTGCTCTCTTTCCCCCTCCCTTCTTTCCCTTGTAACCCATCTCCTTCTTTCCCCCTCCTAGGAAAGCGAGAGCGTGTGAAACGATAACGCGAATCGAGATGACCCGGAGGCTAAGCAATGAAAGCGAATATGGAAAGAAGATCAGAAGGAATCGATACAGGAAAGGATTATTATGCATTTCCAACAGGACCATTTCTCTTGCCATATATTTGACTTTTGAAACATATCCAGAATCAAGAGCCATAGTCAGAGGAACGATGAAATAACACACAAAAATGAGAAAAACAGTCTGCCAAAAAAGCAGGGAGCGTACTAGGTATAGCAGTTTAATAGGGATGCACAATAGCGAGTTGGTCATCTACGAAGAATACTTCAGAAGATAAGAAAGGCTTTGAGGGACCATGAGCATCAATTGTCCTTCTCGATGCTTAGAGAGGATAGAAGAAGATTGAGGGTATTGGGGGGAACTTGTGACCTCTTGGCAGGCATTATCTGATCTGCCATCAAGGACAGTCGGGATTGCGTAGTGCAGAGGATAAGGGGATAAGAGGAGGAGGACTGATCTCGGTAGATCGATTGAGAAGGAGAATGCAAAAGGAGATGTTGATATGGTACCAATGCAAGCGACGACTGACCGTGGCCCTAATGAGATTCAATAAAAAAGGAAACGAAGTAAACGGAATAGCAAAAAGATCGCAACCTTTGACATGCAATCAAGACACGGGAATGGAATGAGAATTGCCTCAAGGGAGAAGTTCCAGAGGAGAAAACGGATATTGGAGGAGAAGAGAAAGGAGGGATAATCAGACACAAATCTGACCAAAACCATCGAGATGAGAGAAATAACACGAATGGTTTACATGAAAAGGGAATCGTCGGGCGGAAAGTGATGTGACAGCGGGTCTTATATTGGGTTGAAGAAAGGGAAGAAGAAGGGAGGGAATTCAAGGATGCATGATCAGATGAAGTCATTGTGAACTATCAGACTGAACGAGACTCCTACCAATACGGATAAGAAGACAAGAAATGAAAGGGAGTGACAGATATCCTAAGGGGATGAGTCAATGCACACGACATTTGGTAGAGAACACAGGTGAAAGGGCGGTGATGGAATGGGAAATTAGGCTACTGCTGTGATCCACAGTGAAGAAGAAGAAGGGGGAAGAGCTTCCCAATATCTTGAGATAAAAGACCTTGACTAAGTGGGTCTCATCCCCCTTCATCAACCAATTCTCTTTTCTGAGCCCCTCCTATGAACATTGTGACCTTTTGGAGAACAGTGAATGGGAATGGAATGCTTGTATGATCATTGCCTCAATCTCATAAGATGAAAGGGTCATCTCTTTCCATCTCAAGGCAAGACATGACAATATGAGAATGGTGTGATGATGGAATGAGGCTAACGGGGATTACGGTAGAATGGGAGAAGACCAAAGTGCCATGAATGCTAACGAGTACTTGATGGTTCACAAATATGGTTATGAATAGATGCCATTGGCCTTCAAGAGTGGATAAGAGACATGGCACTCTTTAATGATGGCAATGGCCTTCCATCTCAGAATGTACTACAATCGGAAGTCTTCCCTCCTGACCTTCCCTTTGGTCTCTTTTGCCTGTTGCCGATTATGGTGGATGATAGAAGACTGAATGGAAGACACTTTCCCCTTCCACCATCATATTGCGTAAGAGAGTATCTATGGAATAGTGCAAGGTCATCCCAAGGATTATCTCTTTCAACAATTCCTTACTCTGTCAAAAGAACAGATTACCGCCTAGCTATTTTTTGTGGGTTAAATATGATTGAGAAGTGTTACATGTAGGGTGCCGCAAATGGGAAATTATTGACAGCCGTTCATTTCTATCCTTCTAACTTCATCATTAGCATTCTTCTCGGCATTGCGGCGACCACTGCGATGTAGAGAAGTTAGAAGACTAGAAATGAATGGCTGTCAATATTTTCCCATTTGTGATACCCCAGTTATTATACATGTCCTTCATTCTTGTACAGTCTGCAGTTACGTCGAAGGAATGAGGAATGGAAGTGATAAAGTTTGATGTTTTGTGTTGAGAGGAGTCATGTTGGGCAATAAGAGAACGAGGAATTTGGGTCGAATGAGGAATCACAAAGTAATACACGAGTAACTGTGTGCAGTGCTTCGTTTACTTCCCTTGAAAGTGTTCGTGAAATGGAAAGGATGTTGAGTCCATTGAACACCCAATCATTCTTATGTTCCGGAAATGTGTTTGTTTGTATTCCTTTTGAAGGGATGAAGCAGAAGGATATTGATGGAAGTGGACCCTATAAGGGTCAAGAGTTACATGTCACTTAGTGTTAAAAGAGCCAGAAAGGGAGATTGTTTTGCATGCACTTTCGTTATCACTTCTCTCCATTCACACACTTTCTCGTCGTCAGAGCGGTCTACTCTGACAACGAGAGAGTAAGGGAATTGGATAGAAGTGATAACGAAAGTGCATGCAAAACCATCTCCCTTTCTGGCTCCTTTAAAACAATTAGAGACCGACTTTCAAATGATAATGACTTGTTAAGTAGACTTAATATAAGCCAATAGCCCCCTTTAGTATTTGGGCAATGGGTGTGGCGTCTCAGATAGGATTGGTCACTGACTAGATGGCGGAGGGTAACGTCCGACCCTCTGCATTAGAGACACGGAAGCGCCCTCTCCCGCTACAGAAGTCCCATCGACGTCGGTTTCCTTTTCCCCTGAGTGCCCCCATCCCTCCCTTTCCATTCCCCCATTCACTCTTCCTTCACTTATTCTTTCTCTGTGTTATATTTGTACATGTCGTCACATCTATTTGATGCAATAAATTAAATTAAATTAAATGTCAAACGAACGAAATGAGTCATTATTGCACAATGATAAGCTGAGGTTGATGGAGAGTGAAATCGCCCTACTTCTTCTTCTTCTTTTCTTGTTCATCTCTTGACCCGATGTTCACCCTTCCAAAGGGACACTTTGTGTTTGAAACTGTCAAGAGGATCACAAACAATCAAACTCTACTCATCATATAGGGGTTGAAAAACGGTCAATTTGTCGTTATTCTTCTCCTACACGCGGTAGTATCATTGCCTTATAGATAACTGCGCGGTGGAGAAGAATGACGACAAATTTACAGATTTTGAACCCCTGTCATGAAGAAGTGTGAATGAAATGTAATTCCACCACTCCTCATTTCCCAATGTCCATCTTTGATTACATCACGTGCCACCATCAACATTCTACCCAACCCTTCCAGTGTCATTATGCAGACGGAAAGTGAACGAAAACATTTTATCTCTGCACTTTCGCCTTTCTTCTTTTCATTCGTTTCATTCAAGACTCTCAATAATTGAAATGATCGTTGAGTCCAAGCAGCCATTCTTTATTCTCTTCCTCTCATTCCTTCTTTCTTATCAGCACCAGTTTTCCAGTGAAGTCAATAGCAATCTTCAATTCCCTTCTCTTACAGTCCTACAATATCCCTCACCTGAACTTCAGTCATTGGAGCTCTGAATTGATAGAATCGCCATTCGCAGAGTTTCGTCCAAGGAATCGACTGAATTTTCATCGATTGCAAATCTTCAGCTACAGTAATCACTTGATTGGCTGGAATGACATTCTTTTCTGAGAGGAGGAAGACATCAGGAGTGCATCCTTCAGCACTAATTGGTAGAATGAGAAGAGGGATCAGAGAGGGGGACACCTTCCCCCACTCACTCCAATTCTCGAATAACTCCTTGGACAACGTCTTTTATGGTTGAATTGGGAGGAAGATCCTCCTAAATGATCGATTGGACCAGTGAAGACACAGAATGAACCTCGAAGACTTCCCGTACGATGTTTCCATTCTTACGGTATTGCACGATCGCTTTGGCCAATACCTACAGTATCCCTGTCTTACTGTAGAAGTCTACCGTATCCCACCATTCCCTCCTGTTTCTTCGCACTTCCTCTGGATCCAATACTTGAGTAGTCAGTCTCTACTAGTGCTGTCTTTACTTCCTGAAGGCCCTTCACTACCGTAATCTTTCTACCGTACTCCTTTTCTCACCTCGTAAGACCTAATCTGTGATCCAATTGATGGAATGGAAGGAGATTCAAAACATGACGGCTCTTCAAGGGAATGTTCTGGATACTGTAGCCAGTGTTTCTCTCACTGTTTCGGAGTACAGAACCAATGGTGAGATTGTCGAAGTTGTAGCCGAAAGTGGAAAGATTCTTAGTGCGAGAAATCCATTTGAGACGGTATTTGTACTTCATTCTAAAAATGGCTACAGTATTCTTATTCCTTCTCCAATACCGTACCCATTGTCGTTCAAGTGGCGAATTCGGGTATAGGACTCGAGTATCTACAACTATTTCCTTTGTTTGAATATGCTGTGTCTACAGTAACCTGTGGATTGACTTCGTGTAGGAATGGAGGAAGAAGGGTGAGTTGCTTGTCTTGATTGAGAACACAAAGATATGAAGACGAGAGTGAAGTCACACTGAATGGAAGGTTACGGTAGGAAGAACAGATGGAGAACGGACTCAGTGGCTTTGTTTCGAGCCATTTGGAGGAAGGAAGGGGAGAGGCGACCGTCTGGGAGATAGGAACAATGGGGGAATGACTGCGAATGAGACATGGGATGAAATGATCAGTCTGCAGACACAATTGTGCACTTTGTTCAATGTTGCAAAGAACGTTCTTTATCGTTTGTTCCGGTTTTGTTTACCGAGGCGAAATAACAGTTAATATTATAGGTACAAATAATTCATAAGAAGAGAGCCTCCTTAGAATCCCCAGAGGGAAGAGAAGGGTTACTGTAGATGAAAGGGAGATGGGTTACTGTTGAGGGAAGACCCCGGGAAATCGAGAGGGAAGGAAAGAGAATCTCGTTTGGTAGGACAAAACAGTGAAAACACATAGACTGTCTGTAGGAGGGAATTGTACTTCAATGGACATAGAGAAATGTTCAATTGGATACGGTGGTTGTCCCGGTCAGAAACTACGATTGAACCATCGGGAATTACACAAACTGCCTGCAACATACTCAGTCGGGTCGACGATTGTCAATTCTCGCTCTACACTAGGGATCGCTATTTTTGGAAATATAGTGCAACAGTATCTTCTCTGCGCACTGGTGACCCATTCACTCTCACTCATCATAGACAACCATTCAGAATGAGAGGATTGTCTCGTGTCTAGGGATCACATTATAGAACGGTATTGACAGCCGTTCATTTATAGCCGTCTAATTGCATTCCTAGCGGTCGTATCTCACTTCGCACAGACAACCGATATGAGCGAACTTAGACGACTAGAAATGAACGACTGTCAATAACGTTCCATAATGCGATCCTTACTCGTGACAGGTACTGTATTTTAGGCATATCTGCGTGAGATCCACGATGAATCAAACCTCTTTGTGGCTCCTCCTGCTGCTGATTCTTCACCCCTCAGCGTGCTATGAGATGGGAAAGAATGGAGTGAATGTCTGCATTCACCGTATTACAATACTGTATGCCCATTGTAACTATTGG
>JACMIF010000733.1:16638-32563 GCA_014805445.1 Diplogasteroides magnus
TCTCCGTGGGATTTTTAGGGTAAATAATGTTGTTTTTTTCTTCTTCTCACTTTTTAAATATCTTTTTGCCCATTTTCACTATTCCCCCCCCCCCCCAATACATCCACCTAAGACCAAGAATGACATTCTAGCCAAGCTGATGCCTTTAAGAAGAGTCCTTAGTCCCTTTGAAGCTGTGAATGCATTGTCTTGTCTTGAAATGCATTTATGTTAGAGATCTCGAATCGTCTCACTAAGTGCATTCTTCTATCTCCAATTCATTCCGTGCGGTTGTCTATCAGCGGCAAGAGACAGCCACTCGAAAATGAATCTGAGAAAGAGAATGCACTTTGATTCCAGATCTCTAATTAATATTCATCACAAGCAAACAATTATCATTTTCCTTGCGCAAATAGGTAGTCTTCCCCCTCCATTCATTCTTTCACTTTCCTCGTCCGTTCTGGTGGGAGGAGGTTGATCGATCGACTTCTCTCTGTATGTCTCCCCTTGTCTCCCTTCTAAAGTAATCATCTACAGTAGTGAAGGATGACCTCTGGAATGAGAAGTCGGGAGGGATCGAGGAGAAGAAGGAAGATTGAAGAGGAGGAGGGAGTGGTATGTTGTATCTGTGGGAAGTTGAGGAGACTACTTAACAGGACGATGAAGGAAGTATAACAGATAGTGTATTCAAGAAGGAATACTATCATGGATTCATTCCACGGTACGAAGGCAAAGGAAAGGAAAGAGAGAAATGATTGTGCAGGGAGGATACAGAAGGACTTCTGAAGAAAGAAGGAGACTTCGTTCTAAGGAAAACCGAACGCAGCACAGGCAGGGAAAGAGGCCATTCACTCTTGACAAATACTCACAGATGTCATTGTACTCTGTCTCTCTGTCAGAACTGAAGCAGAAGTCAAACACTTCGTCGTGAACCATGTCAGTCCAGCTTATACCGTACTCCATTGACGCTTGTTTCAGCGACAAGGTGAAGGATTCTTTGTGGATGGAACTCACAAGAAGGAGTCTGTTTCTGATCTCATCAAATGGTACAAGTAAGTGATGGAAAGAAGAGAAAGAAGAGAAATGACCGATTCAGATCCACTAAGAGTACTATCTGTTCCACATCTGCAAAACTACGAAACGGTTCCTCCATTCCCATTCCCTTCTCTCAACTCATTCACTCAGCCATTCATCGTCCCGAGTGGATCATGAACCATGACGACTTCAACCTGGTCAAGAAACTTGGACAAGGAGCGTTCGGAGAGGTGACCCAACTAACTACTCAATTGACTACCGTAATACTCGTAGGTGTTCCTGGCCCATATCTCAGACGAGGGAACGGAGAAGGTTGCAGTTAAGACGTTGAAGGGAGAAGTGGGGAGGATGGAATACTGTAGCACATCTTGATATTCAGGCAACTCGCATTGAGAGACTCAAATTCTTCAAGGAAGCCCGTATGATGAGAAAGATTGACCACATACATGTAGTGAGGGTGAGTGGAGGAAAGGAAAAGAAGGGTGGAAGTGAATGGAATATAGATCCTTGGAGTGACAGTACATGAATTTCCATTGATGATCGTAATGGAATATTGTGATGGTGAGAGAAGAGAAGAGAATGAAGAGGAAAGGGAAGGGTTGAGGTGGATCCTTATTGAGTATTGTCAAGGACAAAGGAAAGAATATGGCACTGAAAGAGAAACTTCGTTTCTGTGTTGAGGTATGTTGAATGGGGGGATTGAGGGGTGGTGAATTGAGGCATCGGATGGACTTGCTTATATGGAGGAACAAGAGTGCATCCACAGAGACATTGCTGCAAGGAATTGTCTCCTCACGAATAAGAATGTTGAGTGAAGGAAAGGGAAGAGAAGAATGATGAATTTTAGGTCCTGAAGATCGCTGAATTTGGAATGAGTGATGACAAGCCAATTCTACACGATGACACTCTGGACAAATTTAATGTGAAGTGGCTGCCACCTGAGACTCTCCAGGAGAAGATATTCTCATTCAAGACTGATGTATGGTCATATGGAATAATGGTAAAAGGGAGAAGAGAAGAGGGGGAAGAGGAAATTGTTTAGGTATGGGAGATATACGCCAATGGAATGGACCCTTATCCTGGATTCAGTGAACTTCAGACAAGGGCCAAGGTCGTGCTGACCGACTACAGAATGACGATGCCACCTGTGAGGAAGACTCCTGTACATGATGAGGATGAAGATTCAGGAAACTCGGAAGGCTGTTGAGAAGATGGGTGATGCAGTGTTGGGACAAGAATCCCGACAAGAGACCCGCCATGAGTACCATCTATGGGTGAGTGGAACGAAGGAAAGAGAGAAGAGAATGGATTATTGAAGGAAACTGAAGGATCTGCTGGACAAGTAGTCATGAAGGCCCTTCGAATGAATAAACGAAGAGAAGTAATCAAAATAAACATGTTTATAAATTGACAGTGTATGATTGTGCTCTGTTCACAATCCATTTCATTATACATCACTGTCATTGTATTGGGAATGACTCCAAATGATTATGGGTACTTGTGAGAGTTGAGTCTATATGAACTTGTTCTCTGGAGCACTTTGTGCGACTCATCGAATACAAAAGATTAGTGAAAGAAGCGAGAACGAAATGAAGATATTTCGAATAGTGAGAACAATTGTTGTTATCAGCGCTGATAACAAATGAAGTGAAATGTCGTAACGTGCATGACCTAGCTCAAACCGATACTACAGTATGCCCCATGCATATTCTCGCGAAATTTTTGTCATGATTTTTTTCCATTTTCCTTCTTTTCCTGGTCATTTGCGTACTTTGTGGTTGAGTGATAAGAGTGATTCCATCACAGAGAAGATGAAGCGTGGCGGGTAGTGGCGATCTTTGCATCTTGACTGCCCTCCCTTCGTTGTCTGCCCTCCTCCTCGTCTCTTCTCTTCTTCTTTTCTGTTTGCGGGGCGCAATGAACAGCGCTCAGTAATGTGTATTGCGTCAGTTGCACCGCTTATAATCACCACTATTTTGTATTTTTAAAGCGTTTAACTTCGTGGTTTTATAATATATTAATGTATTGTGCTAAACCGATAGTTCTGAAGATTTAACGTTTCCTTCCCTTTCAGACCCAGGTAAAATGCTGTCTTCCCGACTCCCCTGTGCTTTCTCGCAGTCGGTAAGTGAATTAATACATGAAGCGACTGAATCCGTGTTTATTTTAAGGTGCGAACTCTGGCGTATGCTGATACTCGTAATGCGTTGAAGGTTAACAAGAACACGAAGGTGATCGTGCAAGGATTCACGGGGAAGCAGGTATAAATATATTTTTCTATTTTATCTACCGCACCGCATAAAACGCGCAACTATTTCCTGATTATTTTGCATTTTTCAGGGAACGTTCCACGGCAAACAGATGATCGAATACGGCACAAAGGTAAAAAAGTGTTCCACATTTTCCTGGAATACTGGAAGTGCCGTTACATCCCTTTATCCTGGCCACACCAAAAACTATTCACAAAAGCTTACTTGTATCGTTCACAAAAGAAAGAGCTTCCGGTCTTCTAGGGAAGTTCCTTTACTTCCAGTACTGAACGTTCACAGGTCAATCAAAATCAATTTTTATTGCAGGTTGTCGGTGGTGTGAACGCAAAGAAGGCCGGATCAACCCATTTGGGACTCCCTGTTTTCAGAGACGTCAAGGGTAAGGTGTTTAGTCCATTTGCACTATGTACTCGCTGATAAATGCATTTGTTCTTGTTCTTCGAGTACGAGACAATTCTGCAGAAGCTCGTGAGAAGTCAGGAGCGGACGCGACAGTCATCTACGTTCCCGCGTCTGGAGCTGCTGCAGCAATCCACGAAGTGAGAATAACATCTGGATTATGATGTACGGATGGAATTGTTAAGGCTATGGACGCAGAGATTCCATTGGTTGTGTGTATCACTGAGGGAATTCCCCAGCAGGACATGGTTAGACTTATTTCCCATTGTTGTATTCAAGGAGACTTTTCTTACATAATCATCACTGCCAAGATTCTTGCACGGGTCACTGAAAACAAACGCCAGCTTCATTCAGCTAATACTTGGAATGTAACATGTCTTCTTTCTAACTTAATTGTGTTTAGGTGCAAGTGAAGGCTCGTCTTGTGAAACAGGGAAAGACGAGATTGGTCGGTCCCAACTGTCCTGGTCTCATTACTCCTGAAGAATGCAAGATCGGAATCATGCCTGGGCACATCCACAAGAAGGTTGACAACTCTTCCCTTCGTACCCTTCACCATTCTATTTCATCTCATTCTCACAATTGAATCTACTATCTTGAATGCAATATGAGTATTTAGGGAAAGATCGGAATCGTCTCTCGTTCTGGAACTCTGACCTACGAGGCCGTCCATCAGACAACTGCAGTGGGACTGGGTGAGTAACACCTACACGTGACAGGAGAGGGTCTTGGATCTACCTTCTTGCTTCTACGAATAACCTACCTGCTACTTCTCTTTTAATGAAGATGTTGTATTTGCAGGTCAGACTCTGTGTGTTGGAATAGGTGGAGATCCCTTCAATGGAACCAACTTCATTGATTGTCTACAGGTGGGAATGAATGACAATCACTCCTCTCATTCTTTCCTTCAGGTGTTCCTGGCTGATCGAGAGACGAAGGGAATCATTCTTATTGGAGAGATTGGAGGAAGTGCAGAGGAGGAAGCAGCTGAATACCTCTCAAAGGGTACGGTATTTATGGATCACTACTGTACTTACAGTACACTTTGATCGAATGTGACCATCAATTGTGTATGTACAGAGAACTCTGGTCCTAACGCGAAGCCTGTTGTGTCCTTCATCGCTGGTGTGTCTGCACCTCCAGGACGCAGGTGAGGAGTGCAAATTACTAGTTTGTCGTGTTGTGGAAGTTGTTTTTGACAGTAAGAATATTGTTGTTATAGGATGGGCCACGCTGGTGCTATCATCTCTGGTGGAAAGGGAGGAGCAATTGACAAGATGGAGGCACTCAGAGCAGCTGGAGTCACGGTAGGATATCATCTCTATTATGACACTCACTTTTATAATCTAAAACAACTTGCTTTGCTTGTTGTGTGTTGCAGTTACTTTAGAAGTCTCTGGAACAACGTTGGTTGATATTGCATAGAGATGATGGATGTTTTCAGGTGACGGACTCTCCTGCCAAGTTGGGCACCACCATAGCACAGAAGTTGATCGAGAAGATCAACTGAGGCCATTCACGTGTTCGAGTCCGTACTTTAGGATTCCGCGTTTTCTGTAGCTTCCCAATCATCATTTTATATCGTTTATTTCTAGCCACCACTGATGTTATTTCTAGTATTTCATATCGAGTATATTGATAGCCCCGTAACAAGAGATTTATCTAGGTTGCCGCCCAATTGCCCATATTTTCTTGTTTAGTTTTGTGGAACTTGGAGCAGAGAGATCCAATACTTTCATTTTCCCCTTAATTCAATAAGATTTTTTGAGTGTGATTTGCGATAGGACTATTTTATAAATAGTGCGTGTCAGAGTAAACTCTTTTCTGTCCCAATATTCTTATCCCTCCATCGTCTTGTTTCATCTTGATTGTAATTTAACTTAAGAGTCAGAGTGCTTTTTGTCTCTTTAGCACTGGTTATCCCTTTTCCGCACATTGGAGACTGGTTTATAAGAGATCAGAGAGATAGTTAGTTGATTTGATTTGGCCTTTGCTTTTCATAGAATAGTGTAGTAACGATTTACTGTAGTAATTGTTGTGGAGTGCGATAAAGCGTATTCTGAGCATTTGTCTAGTTGTCCGTTATGACAGGTTCAACGACCCTGATTTCTACTTTGTCGTTGAATTGATGTTACTGAATTGAGCAGATCGATTAGAAGTGATGCGTTTATGTTGTGGATTGTAGATGGGTGATGTTGACATGGAAAGTGCTACCTCTCCTTTGACAGAGGCAACAGAGTCTTCCTCCACTGAGATACTTATCAGAGGAAGTGGAGATTGTAAGCATTACACTATTGTTAGATGAGACCATTCATTTCATTCTATTGTTCATATGAATGATGTTATCTCTTTGAGTGGAAATGATCTTTCTTCGATTAACTCTCATCTCAACAGAAAAGGGACTACAGGTAATTGGAATATGACATATAGACAGCTATGATAATATTGGCAGTTATGAAACTTCACTTTTTGTGAGAGAAAACAGAACTTTTGATATGATTAGTCTCGTTCAACTTCTTTTGTGCTTTCTGTTGTTGTTGTACTTTGCAGGCATTCACAGACAAATATCTCGTTCCCATCCTACGGGCAATGAACAATGGACAGGAACTGGAAATGACGGTATTCCACCAACTTTATGAATGAGTAAATGATGACATTACAGGCAAAGGCCAATGAACTTCTTGCCCATTTCAACAAGAGAGTGCGTGGAAACACAGATATCAAACTGCCTTCCACTCATCTCATCGAGACACTTGCCAACTCCCGTATGGAAACTATTCGAACTGTGGGTTAAAGTACTTCATAATATTCTCAAAGTTAGGGAGTGATGATTATAATATATGCATGTTTCAGCGTCTGACTCTTATTTATCTTCGATGGGCAGTGGATAGAGTGACACCACAAGATAGAGTGAGAATACACTTCTACTTGCATCTTCCCTTTAATTCTGATTGATTAGAATGGATTCCTTTCAGGTCTCCCTTCTTCCTCATATTCTCACTGCTGCAGCTGCTCATTCAGGAGACTCGAATTGTCAAAGGGAGTGAGTCATTCCACTATCTACCGTAATCTCTCATTCTCATTCAGAATCTTCACTCTTTGTGTTCCTGCACTCAATGCCCTATCAGTAATGGATAAGAAGGACTGGCCTTCCCTATTGGTATGTCCCTTCCTTCCATTCATTCAATCTCTTCTCTTTAGACTAATCTCCTCTCTTCTTCCCTTCCCCTTCAGTCTTCATTCTGTAGATGGATAGCTGCAGTTCTCTCATATCAAGCACTCCCAAAGTACGAATATCGTGTATTTACATGCATTTGTCTACCTCGAGACACTTTCTAATGTGTGCGAGAAGATTTGTTGGCTATCAGTTGCGTCGATTGTGTAGAAGTCTTTGATGTCTGTACTATTTGTTATACTTCAGACGCTCAATGGAAGGCATTCTAGCAGAATTGAACGATGGAAGAGTCATCGAGGTACAGTATTTTATTGATTGGACAATTACCGTATCCCTTATAGGGAGGGTCATCATTGATGGCTGGATTATGTCAGAATGAATATGTGATCATTACGGAGAAGATTGTACTCACACAAGAGGAACACTTCAAGATTGTCAGTTCATTATGTTTACCATATACATTATGTTTGGTTGGTTTGATTGAATACTGGGTGAAGCGAGTATCTTGATTCTCAAGACAGGAATGTAAAGGGGGTCCTTTTCAGTTGAAACGTAGCCTTGTTCGTGTACTTGAGAAGGGTCTCCTCCCTGAGTTTCGATCATTTCCCCTTGTTGTCACTGCTGCTGGATCTCCCCTTACTGAGTGAGTGCATGACCTATGAAGAGTAGAATTGTCTCCTTTGAGTGTGAGTGAACCAGCAGATGGAGTATTGAAGAGAGTGGATTTGGATGGATGTCTGAGTACACAATCAGTTGTCAATGAACTATTCACACTTTATCTGGGATCATCCATCAATAAAGTTTGTCCAGTGACTGTATACTAACTAGTGAACTGACAATGTGATTGACTTGAAAGAAGGAATGTACTCTGAATGCACTTATCAGATTGTCATTCAGAAGGCAGTTTTGGCTGCAGGAGAGTCCATCTACGAGGCAACTGGCCTGGCCAAGTTGAAATATCTCAATTACATCAGAAGGTCGCCTCTTGCAGCAAAGACTTTCATGTCTAACATAATGGTGAGTGGGGACATAATTGTGATTGGATCATCTGAGTCATCATATTCCAATTAAGGTTATGTATGAGTGTTACAGGTGGCGAAGGATACATTGAAGGCCAATGGGGGAGCGAAACTGAAGGTTGCGTATGAGCTACAGCCATTTTCAATCGATATCCTTTGAAGGTTTCTGGATTGCACTTCCTTCTTTCCATCATTGGAAATCTTCCTCCAACTGGTGTCAAGGTACTCTTTTCACTTGTTCATAATGACTTAATGACATATAATTGATTGATAGTATCCCATTTAGATTCTTGCCCCTGCTCTCTTCAATGAACTTCGTCCCAAGATGTATCCTGAGTACATGCCTGTATGTCCATTCCCTTCTTCCCCCTTTCACTATTCCCTTTAGGATGAAGCTCGTCCTCTTCTCTTTGCTTGTCTGGGTAAACTCGGCCGTGCTCTTCCATCTCTAATCATTGGAGATCTCGCATTTGTCCAACAATGCTTCCAGGCTGTCTACCAGGTGGAATTACCGTAGTCCTCTGATTGAACTTCCTCTCAGGACCGCGACGAATCTTCATCTCAAGCTGCAGTAGATTGTCTTGTGGAATGGTTGCCTTTATTCAGGTATACTGTTTATATTTGTTCCTTTTATGAATGGGGGTTTCTTCTTCAGAGACTGTACAGATGCAGCTACTCGTAAGATGCTCCATTCTGTTGTTGCTCACTTCATTGACAACGTAAGTGTTACAGTAGTCTATTGAGATACAGTACTCTGATTCCCCTCAGGACCATCCTCGTGTTCGAATGGCCGCCCTCAAGTACATAGAGGCCCTTCTCTCTCCAGTGGCCACAGACCTTCATTGGATGCTAATCAAAGCAAGTGCTGATCGGTAAGAACATGAAGAGTGAATGAAGGAATTGGGATTAGGATGAATCGTTCTCTTATGATGAATTGAGACTATTTAGACGTGAGGAAATGCAACGAGAGGCACGTCGACTATTGGATCTTTCTCTTTCTCCCAATGTAGCTCCTATTCCTCGTACTCTATTGGAAGATCTCTATGAGAAATGGAATCAACACGTACGATATTGTCTCTATTGATTGACAATAAATGAATTACAGATGGGAATGAATAGAAATGGAGAAGGAAGTGAGAAGGAGGAAAGGATAATAGATGAAGGAGTCAAGGAAGAAAGGAGACTAATTGCTACTACTGTATGTTATGTCTTCTTTACCTGATGACTGTGATGTTTGTAGTTTGCTCACTTGATCTGGTCTTGTGGAGAGGTAATGGCTGGTGCCCGTGGTGTGTCTTTGGGTACTGTAGTGGGACCATCTGGAGGAGCTACTGGTGCAAAGGTGAACATTCCAAATTGAAATCTACTCAACTGACCTGTTCTAGGAAGGAACTCGTGATGATGATGGAGACTGGAGGAGATTGTATCCCAAGGTAAACTACAGTAATCTTCTACCATCAATCAATAGAATGGGAGATACAGTAGTTGTTGAGGTGGTTCGTACTGTCTTCTGTCCATTGGCAACGGATGCTCCAGAAGTGGGACAACATGCAATAGACATTGTCTTATGTGCAGCATCCTACAGTACTGGTTAGAGAATGTGAATGATACTGAATGAACTTGATTCTTTCTGATGGAACTCTTTTTCGTATTGCACGTTCTCTTCTATCAGCATTCCCTCCAAAACACTTTCCTTCTCAATATGCCAATGCTACAGCCTCGACATGTTCCAGACTTCTCAAAGGTACAACAGAGACTACAGTAATCCCCTCATTTGAATTACCGCGTTTCCTGATTCAGGCAGTACTCGAGTTGGAGTGGCTGCAGATGCATCTGATCTGACTGCAGCACTTATTGAGACAGAAAGGGAGAGCATTGAACAGGCAGAGAAGGCAGTCATTCCTGAGATTGAGAAGAAGGTACGGTATGAAGGAAGGATACGGTAGGAGAATGACGTTGCAGGATTCACCTCCTGGAATAGTTTGGCATGCAGCTTCATTGTTGACTCATCCTCTTCGAAGTGATGAATTGAGAGAAAAAAGGTTGTTTTCTGTCAAATCGTTATGAAATGCATTTGACATGTTCTTTTTGTTCAGAATTCGTCTGTCATCTTCTCTATTCACTCTTCTTCTTTCTCGTATCCAAGAAGGATATGAGAGACCTGGAGGAGCACTTGATGCATCACTTGGTAAGCATCGCACATCATCCATGTTACATCTGATGACGTCATTCAGGAGCCCTTGTTCGTCTACTCAGTCGATTGGGTGCAGAAGTTGGAGTGGAGAAGACTGAAGAGGCGACCATCAGGGACATCTGTGTCAAGGTGGGAGGAGTACGGTATTCAGTCATCGATTGAGATTACTGTAGATAGCGACGACTCGAAAGGAAGGATTCACTCTGTCCGCAAGGGAATTTGCTGCACTCGTAGTTGGTTTGTGAAGTGAGTTGACTGTAATGGAATGGTTGTTGCAGGACTTGTTCCCTCGAGTACTTCTTCTGCAGTTGGGAGTGAGGAGGCAAACGAGTACTACAGTAATGTGAGTGGTTACTGCAGAGGAATGTTTTGTCCCTTCAATACGGTATGAGTCATTGTTCCATTTATAGTCAATCCGTTCTCTTCTCTCCATTGGTGAAGGACCTCCTCGACCAGAACTTCAATTCGCTGTTGGAGAGGGAATCTTCCATTCAGTCACATGTAATCTATCGCCCGCAAGAAGAGATGAATACATGCAGAGTGAAGGAGATTGGAAGGTGAGGGATACTGTAGAAGGGAGATACAGTATGACAAGAATGGTTGTAGGATGCCCACCTTTCATCGGCTGACTGGCAGTTGACATATGAGAGATTGGATGCAGTGATGGGCGAGATTATGGATGAGAAGGTGAGAGATGTTATTTGTGTAAACCTTGCATTCAATCATTCGTGTGTCATACCAAATGATCAATTGTACTGAAGTCTTGATATGTATTCCCTCCCAGATCCATTCTGCCAATCATCATCTTCGTCGTGCTGCAATCATTTGGTTATTGGTACTCACTCAGAAGGCTGTTGAGGTACGAATTGACAAAGGGGAAAGAGAATGGGAATGAATCTATTCAGTCGACTCCACGACCATTGGACAACAATCTTCTACAGAGACTACAGAGTGCTTTCATTGATGGATTGAGTGAAAATGATGGTCAGTCAAGTACTCATTCTGTATCCATGAACAGTGCCTTCTCATTACATTCTGTTCAATATTGTATTTATCCAATATCTGTCAGTGTACCCATTGGCTTGATATTTCTTTCCAATTAGCAAGCAAACCAATAGCGATAGTAAAATAGCGTGGATCTACACTACCATTTGTCAGATTTCGCTCAAGACATGGCGAGCAAGGGCATTGGAGTTGTTTACGGATTGGCTGGAGCTGAATTGAGGAAAGGTACGGTATACAAGGATACTGTATCCGGGTGGGAGTACTGTAGCCAATCGTGTATTTTCAGTGCTTGTGGAAGAGTTGATGAGTGCATTCTCTGAAGGAAAGACAGCGAAGAGAATTGTACAAGGAGAGACTCCAGTATTCGAAGGAGGACAATTGGGAAAGACACCTGAAGGGTGAATGATTGTGTTTGGAATGGATTGTACTGGAGGAGTGGTGGGGGATTTGCCAATTCCTTTGCAGAGAGGGTCTATCCACTTACAAGGAACTTTGTTCTCTTGCAACAGAAATGAACAATCCTGATCTTCTCTATAAGTTCATGCAATTGGCCAAACACAATGCATCGTGGAATGCAAAGAAAGTATGTTGACACATACAATTGATGTCTACTCACTGATTTGTGCATTCAGGGTGCAGCCTTTGGGTTCTCTGTCGTATTCGAACAGGCACGTACAGAGTTACAGCCATACATTGGTGCACTCGTTCCCAAGTTGTACAGGTTAGAAATTGATCTACATTTGGTTCCACAACGAATACTGTCATACTGTAGATACCGGTATGACCCTGATGGAAAGGTGCAGGCCTCTATGAGATCAATCTGGAGTGTACTGACATCGAGTAGAAAGGGAGTGGTGAATAGTTGTATACAGTATCCACTAAAAGTACTGTAATCAGGTGGATGAATATGCGGATGCAATTGGTCGTGAGATCATTCCATCTCTTACACACAGAGAATGGAGAGTGAGGGAATCATGGTGAGTTAAGGGAATGGATTAGTTGACTACGGTAGCACTAGATGGCATGATTGTTCTCTTCCTCTACTATGACCTTTCAACTTGAATGTTTAGTTGTCTTGCCCTATCTGATCTCCTCTCTGGTCATTCTACTCCCTCAATCATTTCTCAACTACCAGACATTCTCAAGATTGTATTCAGAGTCCAAGATGATGTCAAAGTAAGTACTATTCATTCTATCTCATTACACCTCTGCCCTTCCAGGAATCCGTTCGTACCGCAGCAGATCGTGCGGCCACTGCCATTCAGAAGGCTTGTCTAAGAGAAGCCGCCTCTTCCAATCCTGAACGGTTATCATTCCAACCACTACCGTATACCTCTATTATCGATTGTCTTTCAGTTCTGGAGCCCTTCTCACTCCTCTTCTTCCTGTTCTTGTTGAAGGTGCTGCACACGCTTCAGTACAGAAGAACAAACAGTTCTGGTATGTCCATTTGTCTGACAGTAGTCTCTCGAAGTGCTTACTGTATGTGTTAGACTACCGTATTCCTTTAGTCTCATTCTCCTTGTTGATCTCTCGAAGGAATGTGGCAAACAGTTGAAACCCTTCATTTCCACTGTCATTCCTTGTCTATTGGATGCTATCTCAGGTATGAACCCTCTTTGTCTCTCTATTTATTACTGTATCCGTTTGAGATCTGGAACCTTCTGTACTCAATTACATTGCTGCCCGTTCAACATCGAGTAATCTGGAAGCAGTGAGTGTCCATTCTTCTCATTCATTCTTCATTGTCCTCATTTAGTTGGATGATGCTCGTTCTCGTGCAGCTGGGGCCTCTCCCCTCATGCATGCCATCCACAATCTCCTTCCTCATCTCGAAGCACAAGAATTGACTCAATTGAATCCACGACTCATTGACCAATTGAGAGGAAGTGTTGGGGTACGAGTACAGTTCAAATCAACCTCTTACAGTAATACCTACAGACAATCGATTAGTTACTGTGGCAGTGGGAACTGAATGTATTGTTTTGAGGTGAGCACTCGTACTGCAGCTGCACAATTGGTCACTCATCTCTGTCTACAGGCACCTCAACTCATGTTACAATGTCCTGCTGTATGTGGTGAGTGTACTGTAGATGAGAGAAGATACAGTAATCTCTCCATTCAATCAATTCACACTTTCCTTTCAGAGAAGATCTTTTCTGCCCTTCGAACTTCAGTACTCAAAGACAGAAATCCTTCCGTGAGGAAGCAGTTCTCATCTTCCATCAGTTATCTAGCAAAGTGCGACATTCATATTCACTTCATCGTTTTCCTTCCTTTTTCAGATTCGTGGGTCCGACTCCATTACAGTCTCTGTTCACTGAGGCAAGGGATGGAATCATGAGTGGAGAGGGTGGGTTACGGTATCGATCGATGATTAATTACTGTCTTGCAGAGGACAGACAAATCTCAGTCCGTAATCTTCTTCGTTCGATGTCTTCGAATGCTTCAGAGTTGTTGACTAGTGAGTCTCTTCATCTGTTGTGTGTTCTTCTGTAAATATAATCACATAATGATTCTTTCAAGCGATCAATTCATTTCATTTGAGGACATGCTGCAATGTTGGTTCCTGTTGTATTCTTGGAGGCTGTACAAGAACGTATGTATTCCAATTCCTTCTTTCTTCCCTCATCTCATCTCATTCAGCCATAAAAGGAGATGAAGAGTCAAAGAAGAAGTGTGATGCATGGATGGAATTGTGGGGGGAACTTGTTCCCAGTGAGTATCTAATGTGTCTAATCACTTGATACCCTGTCTTTTATGGCTGTTTATTGTCTTCTCAGGTACTGAATCAGCTGTTCGTCTTTATCGAGAAGAGATCTTGGCCACTGCATTGACCATTCTACAGGAGAATCCAGTATGGGCAGTCAAGGCACAAGTGATTGCTCTTCATTGTATTCTATCAATGAATCCTCTCTATTCAGGCAGCAAGAATGATTGGAGAGACAGCGAAGGTTGAAGGACAGATGAGTGAAGAAGGAGCGAGTGAGTTGTCATTCTATTGGAAGAAGATGTATTTATATTCAGAGGGACTACTTTTATCTCTTCTTCCATATCTCAATGGTCGATATTGGACTGGAAAGGAGAGAATTCTCTATGCACTATCATCCCTTCTCGAGTCTTATGGACAAGGATTGGCAGCCACAATGAGTGAAGGGGAATTGAATCAGGTATACACATTCATCTCTTGTCTGGTGGAATAGAAGGAGTAATAAGGATTGATTCTCTTCCAGTTGTAACAAGTATACTTTCAGACTGAGGAAGTATTGATTCGTGAGTCTCGAAGGAAGAAGAAAGTGCAGGCACAGGCAGGACTCAAGGCTCTTGCACAGTTTGCAGGTTGGAATGGAAGAAGAAGACATTTTATTGTTTGTAGAGACTGAGAAAGAAATGAATTGAAGGATCAACGAGACGAGTGGAAGCTGCAGAAGAAGTCATGAAGGAATTGAAGAAGACAATTGGAAGGGAAATGAGTGGGTGAGGAGACTTCAATACTCATTTGTGTATTCATTATGTCCTTTGCAGAGAACCGAAAGGTTCTGATTCTGAAGATGAAGACAAGGATGAAGGACTGAGCAAGGCTGAGGTGACAGTCATCGTATTGGTTCATACTCAATAGTGTCAATTGCAGTTGGAGTCCCTTAGACAGTCTCGATTGGCAGAAGCTGCTGGTTGTATGGGAATTGCCATGGGGGCATATCGAGAGGGTAGGAAGGGTTACGGTAACTGAAGATGGAAATACTTTATCTTCAGCTGATGACGTCACTTCTGCACTCTCCTTTGCCCTTAGTTGTCTCCTCTCCCACTCTCTATTCTATCGAGTTCGTGAAGCAGTGGCCAGGAGTCTTGAGACATTCTTTGACAGGTACTGTAAGATTCCATTAGCAAAGGTTACAGTATGCCTTGCAGAGTATCGTGGACTGGTCTCCTCAACTGTACACAAATGGCTTCTGGTCTCATTTCATATGCAGAGGAGATGGCGACGGGACAGAGAAGGACTCTTGCTGTACAGGCACTTGCTGTAAGATATTTCATTTCGTAATTACATAAGAACATTAAGACGCATTAATTTTTCATCTCAAGCTAAAATCGACCTTTTCGGAACCGGGTGGAAAATTTTCGAATTAAATTTTGATTTTTTTCGTGGAAGTAGGTGTCAGCACCCCAATGAACGTCATGTCTCGATTCGTTCTGAAAAAATTTCGCAATCGTTTTACAGGCGTATTTCGTCATGATCATTGATCGATCATAACTCGCTTCAAACTCATCCTAGAGGGTTCGAAAAAGCTCATTCAGCAGCAAATTTTCTGCTGATCATTTTATCATCCGAGGTGCATGTCCGTATCTCTAACGGCAACTGAGATAATGACGGTCGGACTCGAAATATCTGCACTTTCATCAATTTTAAAAATATTGTCCAACATATTTTGCACAAAATATGAAAGCCGAAGCAATTCTACGTAACATATATTTTTTTAAAAAATTTTAAAATGCGTTTTTTTAGAAAATTGAGGGCAAAGTTGTCTGATCACCCCAATTTTGGGAGTAGATCTGGCTTGTTCCAGCGAAACTTGACGCTCTTAGCAAGCGTAACTCTAAGACCTAGTTTTTCTTGCTCTACCCGATGTGGGGTGTTGACAGTGTTGTATGCCACTTTGATCCCCGGGACTTCATTTTTCGCACTTCGGACCATGAACATGGTCATGGTGAAAATGAGAAAAATAATTTTGTCTCCAAATGGGCTGAAAACTTGGTTTTAGGGTAAATCGACCCCGTAGATCATGAATCTGAGGTCGGTTTGACATGAAAAAATTTCGTTGCCTCAGGGCATCAAAAACTCGGAAAACAT